>JAQFZN010001023.1:0-19618 GCA_034687075.1 Geophilus carpophagus | reverse complement strand
ACGCTTACCTCATACTTTTATGGAATCTAGGATGTTGCCATTCACAAATACGTTACATCAAACAAAATAATAAAGCATCCAACGAAAAGAAAACTAACATAAAAAGTGTATATTTAACTACGTATGTACTCGTTGACCTTGATTGCAACTAGGCTTCTCAGCAAACCATCCGCCATCTTTACCACTTTACATAACTAACGCACTCGTACGGCAAACTATAAAAGTAAAAAAATGCGCAAATAAATAGAAGCTAGTGTTTCATACCTAAAAAATTAAATCTCGCATCTTGAGTATTTTCTCACAAAATTTCAATCATCCTCCGATGCTCGTTCTTTATAAACAAGTTTTATTTCATCACGCTACGAAAACACTTGTAGAAAATTGCTTTTAACACACGTGAATCATTAATTACAAAACATGTGCGAAAATAAAATCAAATACAGAAATATAATATCAAAGTAATTAAATACGAGTACAAACTATTAACTATCTTCGAATTTCATTCGACATCACTGTTGTCTTCTGATGATTCATCAGATTTCGACCTTGTAAAAGAATCTGAAGAGAAGAGTTAAGGCTTCAAAATTAGTAGACTAACATTATTTATTAATTAAAAATGAAACCAAAATGCAAATACAATAATGATATATATATATAAAAATTGAATTTGTTATTTTTCAAACATAATCCTTAACGGAATGTTTTTAAATTTTGCAAAAATTGAAGGAAAAATTGGCCGTTTTATATACAATTTAATTTGAATTGTTTTGAAACATGATTGGCCAATAAAACCTTCAATCAATCAATCAATCGATCGATCGATCAGAGACTTTTGTCACGATTCACTACGCATTTCTCGTATATATATTTAACATTCGCCCAAGTGTTAATCATCAAATGTGACATTACGAAATAAGTACGACATTGACTCTTTATTGTGGATACGTCGAATGGCTTCGGATAATAAAAGACTAATGTCCACCGTCTTTATTTTATGGCACTGCATTTTCTGAATTTCATGAGGAACTGTATTTGTTACAACAACCTAGAAAACCATTCATTTTTTTCATTTCATCTTCATTTATCTATTTCATTTCAAAATACCTCGTCAATCGGCGAACTCTCGATCAAACGTGGAGCATCGGATGATAAAAGGCCATGAGTAGCGAGGACATAAATCTTGTACGCACCACGTTCTTTCAATGCTTCAGCAGCAGCAACAAACGAAGCAACGTCATCCACCATATCATCCTACAATACAATACAATTCAATCATTCATTGTTTCGCTCCATTTCATTTTCATTTTAACTTATTATTATTATTTACCACCATGATAGCAATTCGACCTCCAACATCTCCTACAACATTAATCGGAGGTTTCTCCTTAGCAGCCAATACTGAATGTTTTAAAATAAAAACAAATTCAATATCTCAAGTAATAATAATAATAATAATAATAATAATAATAATCATTAATATCAAAAATACCCGGCATAGTATCCAACATCACTTCCATAGCTCGAGGTTTAGGCGGTGGTGAATTTCTACCATCGACCATATCCGATTCAGCTTCTTTGTGTTCCCCATGAATAACTGCTATGCCTAAACAATTTTTCAACATTTTAATTCGAGTCCAGCTTAATAATAATTAACATTTCAAATTACCCAATCGCAATCTTTCAGCGTAAGATGTAGCTTTTTTAGCAGAACCCGGATCCCGAGCAACAATTACAGCATTTCTGTAATCTGGAATCTTTTCACATTAAATCGATTAATTAATAAAACTAAATATTACATTCAATTAAATATCATTTCCTTTCGTACCGATTCTTGAATGTATTGCAATAAAAATGGCGACGCTCTCAAATTATCGACAGGTACTTCGAAAAATCCTTGAATTTCTTTCTGATGAAGATCCATAGTAATGATGTGACTCAAACCTATCCAATTATATTAATTAGCAAATTAATTAATTCTTTTAATCCCTTACTTACCGGCTTTGCACATCATCTTAGCTAATAATTTGGATACAATGCATCCACGTTTTCGCATTTTACTCTGCTTGCTGTACGGTAAATAAGGAATCACACCGACAATGTTACGGGCACTTGAAGTTTTACACGCGTAAGCCATGATAAGAAGTTCCATTACGTTATTATTGACATCCCTAGAATTTAACAACACTTTAACCTTAATAATAATAAAAATTAAGACGCACTAATTACTTTGTTCCCGTTTGAATGATGTAGACATCTTTTCCACGAACTGAATCTTGAATTTCAACCATCGTTTCTAACAAATATCATTAATAAATAAATAAATAAATAAATAAATAAATACCCTTACAAATATTTGGAGTTTACCTCTATTTGATTTATGATAAACGGAACAATTGCCTAATTTGATACCGAGACGACTGAAATAACATAGAACATCAATACCGAAACGTATTTTTCAATTTAGTTAAATAAATACCTAGCAATCAAATTGGCTAATTGTGAATGCGAATTTCCAGCCAGTAAATAGATTTCTGATGTGGCACCTGGAGAACACATTTTTACAAAACTAGTAGGACTCTTCAACACTACTACGTACACAAGCACAAGATTCGACCACACTAATTGTGCGCCTACGTACAGGACGACTCTTGTGACATATCAAGCCGATAAAATATCGGTCACATGAAATTTAATTAAATTTGAATTTAAATTTCTTTTAACATTTATTATTCTATATTTTTAATCCTATATTCTTAAAGTAATTTTAAACAAATTTTATTAAAACAAATTCGTTGTTGCGTTTACAGATTAATCGGTTGTGCTTGTCTGGTAAAGAAACACGTGGAGCCTTTCTTTCTATAGATATTTTTTTTTTCCATGACTACCTTCACTAGAGGCAGTTATGATTACAATTACAGTGATTGTATATAATTTTCTACAACAAAATCGCAACGAACAAGATTTCTCGAAAAAAAATTGGTTACATTTTTTACGTTTTAATGGAAAATTTATTTAATTTATCACTAGTTGCCACTAGCGCATGCGCTTCATACTTCGATCGCAAACTTATTTACATTAATTGGATTGTGATTTACTTTTATCTTGTGTAATAAAACTTATAAAATGTTAAATTATTTTTAAAATTAAAATATTGCCAACGAGTGTTATACTTGAATTTATTTAATTTATCAATAGATGCCGACAGCGCACGAGTTAATTTTTAAATTGTTAAAATTTATTAAGCGATCATATCACTAGCAGAAGACAGTTTGAACTTGACCGCTACAAAATGTGTAAAACTTAATACGATGTCTATTTTCTACGTATTTTGTTTATTTTCTATCGTGTCTTGTTACGAGTCGATTTGTGATAAAGTTTATCAAAATGTTTTAATTACTTGTAATTTGGGAATCCACGAAACTGGTTTTCACAGGTAAATTTCACGAATAGATTTGTTATATTAGAATAAAATGATTGACAAGTATTTGTATTGTTTTAGGAATTTAGAAATAAAAGTAAGAATTACGAGTGAATACGACTTAATAAATGAGCAAAATGTTTTAATCGAAGAAACATTGCCTTCGTCAGTTTTCATTGATCCGTTTCAAACATCATTGGCAAGAGGTTCCGTGCCTTTCGATGTATTAAATACTATTATTTTGAATGTATCGAAATGGATTTAAGTTTTGATCCTTTTCAGATTATATTACCTCCATACACGGATGTCGAAGCAACGAGCGAGCACGCAACAGCTATTCCTATACTCGTATATTCGAAACTAAATTTCTCCAATCACGAAGCAAATTTTCATTTTATTTTCCCCATTCATATTCGTTACCATAAACCTAGCGTATCACTTTTCACTTCGTTTGCATTGAATCAACCCAAAATTTACCTCAATGAATCATCATCTTGTCATCATCAAAATTTATCCACTTGTCATTGGTGTAGTCGTCCGATTGTTATGGTAAAATAATGATAAAAATAATGAGAAAATTAAAAGTTAATTCTCTTTGTATCGCTATTAGAATTCGTCTGATATTATTATCAAAGTTCCAGTAGGTCAAGTTGACTACGCAAATGTCGTTACGTGGGTAACTTCGAGCGTAATATCCCTCGGATTTGTGTATTTAATATTAATCATGATGCGTAAAAACTAGAAAAAATGAAAAAATAAATAAATAAATAATAAATTTGCAACTATTTTATGTCGATAATGTACCTTGTTTTATTTTACTTTTTTTTGTACATTTACGGCCTAATATATAAATCCAACAAAAACTATACGTGTAATAATAATTTATTGCAAATACAAATTATGTGGGCATGACAAATGGAATCCGGCCACGATTTTATTCAATTATTCTAGAAGCGAAAAGAAGAAAAAGATCTTCCATTTACGTTTCATTTGTAATCAAAACCGGTAGAAAAATATTGGCATTATTTCGCTTCATTGCATGCGTGTTGACCATACACTAATTCTAAAATAACTCAAATTAGGCTTATTAAATGAAAATAAAACCAAATAAAAGTCGAGCGCACAATTTACACATGAGAAAACCTCAAAATATCTTTCTTACAACGATAGTCTCTAAAGAATGATTTTCTTTTCTTTTCTTTGAATATTTTTAATGGAATATAACTTAAAACTTGATATTATAATCTCATGGCAGGTTGCATTAAATCAACAAACAAGGTTAAGGGTTATATTTGTGCAATGCATTAGAATTGAAAAAGAAGAAAAAGAAGATAAGTGAACGTTTTTCTGCCTCAAGATTATTTACAATAGAATTTACATGTTATACAAACCACCATGACCTTTTTGTTTTTTTTTTTCTTAAAAAAAAAACGATAATTAAATGGACAATTTTACTAGATCGTTATAGAAATGGTCTACAAATTTTCTAACGTACACTCGGCAAACTATTTTCCCATTGTCTTTTTTCTTTGTTTCAACAACCACGAAACGCACAAGAAGGAACCGTCCAACTACCACGAGTACGAAAACATTATACATTTGGCTTTCTTTTCGAAAAAAAAAACAAATGAACAAATAAGTTGTCATCAACTGATGAATGTATGCATATGCCTCCTTCGAGAAGACGAGGTCAAAAATTTAAAAACAATAAACCAAAATAAATCTTCCGCACGAGTCTTTATGTAATAAATTGGTCGCGTTAAGTAAAAACATGAATCACGATGAATCATTCGTCAGTTCATCACACAGGAAATAGGATTAGGGGCGGAAAAAAATGTTCGTGCATAATTGATACCATCGACGACAAATATCATCATCAATCACTTCTTTTTTTTCTTTTCTTTTCTCCTTTTTTTCTTTCTCAACCTCGAAATTGAGGCAACTAATTAGAATTGATCTGTCATGATAGACGATCCCGAAACGCTTTAATCTTCTGTACAAAAAAAGCTTCGAGCACTTCGGCACATTGATAAAACGGCGAGTCTCTTGGATTGTAATAACGACAATTATCAAAAATTTTAGTCATGTCACCGATGAAATCACTCAATTTTTCGTACAGTTTTTGATTGAGTCGTAGCTCTACAGTTTGCAAATCTAAAAAATAAAAAACTCACCAATTTTAGTAAAAACTTTGACTATTTCAATTTGGCAATAATCAATCACCCATTGGTTCCTTGATAACCTGATAATAATCAGGTACGTCGTGTGGGTCTACTGGTTCCAAGAAGGGCCATGCCATTTTGTGAGTCTTCAAAATTTCAACGAGAAAAGATTAAAAAAAAGTATTCAAAATTAACTCAATAGTTCGGTTACTTGTAAACTGCGAAGAAGACGTTTCAAATTTTCTTGATCTTTAATATTGAGCGGCCGGAGGTTAGCGTGGTTAATTTTACTGTTTCCTTGACAATTGGGACAAATATATTCTTCTATAGAATCTGCTTCCGATTGTAAAATACCCACGCATCGTCCGTGAAACCAATCTTGACATCGATCACAACAAATGTAAAATCTAATAAAAACAAACAAACAATCTAATATAATATTATAACACAAAGGATTAAATGTTAATTTAAATTACACAAAAGCACATCGGTTGTTAATACAATTAGGGTGTATAATCATAAGTATATAAAAAGTGGATTGAAAATTTGAGAATGGCGGGATGCACGATTTGGAAAAAGAAATATAAATTAAGTTAAAATCAAATCAATATAATTAAAGCAGGCATCGTGACAAAACAACAACTTACTGAGATTCATCGTATGGCTGCCGACAAAGGCAGTAGAGTTCTTCGGAGCTATCACGCGCTTGCTTGCATTCATCGCACACGTATTCCTCCATAGTTTTCGCCCGATCCTCAGAAATGCCCACGCATTCGCCATGGAACCAATTGGAACACAAGTCACAGCCAATGTAGAACCTAAGAACGAATCACATATGATGCCATTCGACGCGCCAGTAATCAAAATCATCAAAAAATTCTTTTACATTCCCACACATCATCATCCCAATAATTTTCAAAATTTCAATCATACTTTTACTAAATCAAAAACAAATACCAACTCAACTCACCTTGTTTTATCGTACGGCGTTTTACAAATGCAATACAATTTGCTTTCCTTATGGTGGTGATGATGACTTTTGCTTCCTCCTCCAGTTGAGATCAATTTTTGTTTCTTGGGCCTACTGGCAACCACTGGTTCGTCGCTTTCAACCGGTCCCATTTTCCTTTTCTTCGCCACTTTTGCAACTTTTTCCGGTTGAACAATCGTTTCCGATTTTATTTTGTGCATATCAATTTTCAGTTCCTCCTATAAAACAACAACGAATTAAGACGACACAATCAAAGCATTCAATATTATTTACCTGAATTTGAATTTGAAGATCTTTATCGAGCAATGCCCTCTTCTTTAGAATATCTTTCTTTAACATTTCTTTCTGTTTAAACAATAGAGCCTGTTGTTTATTAGCAGTAGCTCGATGCCTTCTCTCTTCGGCGTGTTCTTTTTGCTGTTTCTTTCTTTGACTGAGTCGTTCTTCACGTTCCAATTTGTCCAGAATTCCCTTCAACACTTGTTGACAAGCAGCAACTCTGGTTATAAAAACATCATTAAAAACAAACGACATTTCGCTATTTTGATTAACTCAATATTTACCTTTGATTATCCTCTTTTTGTTCAGGAGTGAGTGCTTTTTGTTTACTTCTCATGTTATCTAAATGCTGAGTAGTTATAGGAGATGATTCTTGAGGTGCAATCAGTACTTTGTTCACTTTAGTCGTCGTCACGACAACCGTTTCCTTCTGTTGTTGTTGCTGCTGCTGCTGCTGCTGCTGTTGCTGTTGAGTTTGTTGCTGCAACTGTTGTTGTTGATGTCGTTGCAGAGCTAATAACTTTGCTTGAATTTCTGGTGTCGTATTCGGGTTCACGAGTGCTTGACGAATAACTAAAATAAAATTTATCCGGTGAGTGAGACGTTAGAAAATTAGAAAATTTCATATTTTACTTTGTTGCGTCATTTGTGGTGTCAATACAAATTTCTGTTGAGACCCAGCTGGTGATTGAGACACGGTTTGTTGATGAACCGGTGAATTGAGAGGAGTTGTCGAAGGAGTAGACTGTGGAGTTGTAGGCGCTACAGCTGCTTCCGAAGTAGAAGCAATCGGCGCCGATTGCAGGACCACCGTTTGTCCTCCCTGTACAGTGAGTCCCGAAGTGGCAATTTGTACCAACTGTGCTTGTCCCTGACTCGTCTGGATGGCCAATTTGGGCTGAATTTGCGATTGTTGAACGGTAGCTTGCAGCGCAGATTGACCAGCACTTCGAACTTGGGCTTGAATGATCTGTGGTTGTAATTGAGGTCGAATTTGGATAATTTTTGGTCCCTGTGGAGTTGAAATGGTCGCGACAGTTGCCGTGCTTAGTGTCGTTCCAGTCGACATCTGCGAAGAATAACAAACAATAATAATAATAATAAACAAATTTCAAAATTGACCTTTAATTAACTCACTTGTATTTGTGCTGTTTGTCCGGCAGCAGGTTGCGTTTGAGTGGCAACTAACTGCAAAGTGGGTGGTGCAACACTGGCAACCGTGGCAGTAGCGGCGGTCGTGTTACTCGCATTAACAACAGTTCCAGTTACTGGAGTCGGAGAACGAATGGTTGCCAATTGAATGGCTGGTGCAGTTTGAGCTTGCGTCGCTTGAACTGCGGGCATAGTAATTAGTTGCAATCGTCCGTCCGCCAAACGAATTAATTGTTGACCTAGCAAAACCAAACCAAACCAAACCAAACCAAACCAAACCATTAGTATTATTATTATTGTTGTTATTATTAAATGTACCCACCTGGCATAAGCCCTCTAACTTGAAATTGACCATTTGGACCTTGAATAATATGAATTTGTGTTCTGATGGGAGTGCCCTGAGTCGGACTTGCTTGTATCAACGTGGGCCGAACAGCATTCGTGACTTGAGCTGTAGTGACTTGAGGAGGAGCAGCCCTAACGGCAACGACGGCCGGACGAGGGTTATTTTGACCGGCAGTGGTCGCCACTGCTGCTCGTGAAACGTAAGCGGGAAAAGTCTGCGCAGTTTTCGGTAAAATTGCAGTTGCGACTGGAATTTTTGTCGTGTTACCAGCTGAAGTTACTGCTGTAATGGTTTTAACAGTTGTAACAGTTGACGTAGTTCCTAATAAATTCATACATCAAATCTTTCTAATACAAGATTAGAAAAATATTTCTCACCAGTTGTAACCTTCGGACCTTTAGTAGTGAAGATTCGACGAACTCCTCCGTACGTTTTGGCACCGGCTGCACCTTGAGCGAGTGTTGTGACAACGGTAGCAACAGGTTTAACGCCAGCTACACTGCTCACAACAGTTGCTACAGCGTTTGACTGTTGAAATAATAAGTAAAATAAAGTTAAGAAAAAGAAAGAAAGAAAGAAAAAAACACAATCAAAACAAAGCCAAATGCCAGTAGTTGTTTGTCATTATTAAATTTTACTTTGGCAGTGGCACAAGTTGTTGTGGTGGAAGTAGAACTTGCCGTTGTCTTTCCTTGCTCCAAAAGTCGTTTTTGTTGCATGGCTTGTCGTTGAATTTTCAATTGCGCTTCCATTTGTGCTTTAATCTGCTGAGCACTTTGTTGTGCTTGTTGATGTGCCATTTTTTCCCGAATTACTTGTTGTTGTTTCTCTAGTCTAATGTAATAAAAAATATACAAATAATAAACGTAATAAAATTGATAAAATAAAATTGCAAACTTGCTTACTTTTCACCAAAATGTTTGATTTCCCACAATTCGAGTTCTTCTTCGGGAACCCATACTTCCGACACAGACGGACCTCTATGTTGTGGTGACTCGGCTCTCTTTCTTTCCCTCAAACCACTTCGTTGTGGAGTGGGTTTTTCTACGTTATTAATGAATTTATTGATAAGTTTCAAATAAATCATGTGATATATTTTACCTCGTGGTCTGGATGGTAAATCGATCGGCACATTAATTTTTCGAACCAAATATTCGGAGCGCAGTCCAAACGGACCAATATCCCGCCTTTTAAGGAGTTCAGTAGTCATGACTTCAGTTTCGGTTGTGACTGTACTCATTCCACCCGGAGGTGGTTTTGTCTGCATATCATCCCAACGAAGACAAGTCCAAATGACTCGAAGTTGCAGCGCAGCAGCGTGTATAGATCGAATACATTGTGTACGATATCGCCAACAAGTCTTAAATAACGGCCGTAAACACGGATATGGCCAACTGTGAGCATTTGGTTTAGCAGTTTGACTGAATCCATTCACTTCCTTTTGACCACCACGTCGTGCTAATTTACGAAGTTCGTACTGTGGCAAAACAAGTACACTTTGCTTTTTGCTCTTTGTCATGAATTTACAGCACACTGGCAGTGCTCCTTTGTTCAATTTCTTTTTTTGTTTTGTAACTTTCGTGATTTTGGCTAAATAAACTTTTCCCTCTGTCGATTCTAACGAGAATTTTGCTTCACGGTCCACAGAGTTAAGCGAGTTACTTTTCAAAGTTGCACCAAATTTCTCTTCATTTTTACACGGAAGAATATCCCCGTCGACTGAAATCGAATCATTGCTATCGTCAGTCTTCACACTGCCTCGAGTCAAATTGCTCGTCGAATTGTTTCCATTAACAGTCACAGTAGCGACCACTTTACCGTCCACTATAACGATTCGTTTAGTGAGCATCGTTTTTGGAGTTACGTTCGAACTGTTGCTTTCATTCGATATCGATTTGAGCGAATCTTTGCTGCTGCTGCTGTCGCTCGTGTCTTCACTCGTCTGACCACTTTGAACTATAAAAACAAATTCAAAATTAACAAGTCGTTTCTGCTGGCCGTATCTTCACATTATTTACCTGAAGCAGAAGCTGAAGATGAACTCTCCTTTTTACATGGAACATTTTGTGCACTACATTTTCGCAGCAAACGACACAAAGGAGAAAAACACAACGAATCAGCTGTACACGAGCTCGAGTAACATCCATTTGTTTTATCTATAGTCGATTGTGCAGATGGAGAAGATTGTTCGTCTAAATTTGAAAATTCGAGTCCTCCATTCACAATCTGTTTAATCACTGGCTCATTTTTCGGCTGATTCAATACTGAATTGGCATTTTCAGTTTTCTGATTAGATGATGAATTTTTCATAACGACAACCATCGGAGACGGTTTATCAGTTTCACTAGACTTTGTTTTTTCCACGAGCATTTTTTCCTCCAATTCTTTAAGTCGTATCCTCCTTTCCAAAAATCCATCTAAACGAGTTTGTTTTGCAATTTTAGGATAAACAGTTCGTGTCGAAGATCTAAGTCCAGCAGACACATCAACAACATCTCTGTTAAAATCTTCTATTTTGCAAACAACATCTATTAAACAAATTTCAAAATTAAAAAATATCAACGAGTTTAATTTCTTTTGCAATCAATTAACCTTTTAAACTTTTAGTTCCTTTTTTGCTTTCTTTTTCCTCTTCGTTACCCTCTTTATCGCTTTCTTTTGGTGTATCGTTAGGATCTAGACAGTAAATAGAAATTAAATAAAATCAAACAACAACAACAACAAAAAAAGGCTTACTTTTGATGGCAACGACCATTTTGTAAGGGCCAGCCCTTAAACCCATGGTCATGCATGAAGCAAACCGATAAATTCTGGTTGCACTTTGCCAATGCCAACCCCACTGTCCGTTTATACGATACTCTTCACCTTTTTGCTTCCATACCTATTTTAAATTATTAGTTATTTATTATAAATATTTCTTCATTTATTATTAACCTGATGCTTTAATCCCAAAGAATATTTAACCCAAACCGAGCGATCAATTTCATCATATTCCTCTTTACGATCTCTTTTTTCTTGTTTCTTTCTCTCTTCCCTTTCCAATGCTGTCGTTCGCTGGAGTCTGATATGACCTATAGATTAATTAAAAATGATTAATTATGACAATAGTGATAATAATTCGTTGACGTACCTAAAACTTCGTGCCAAACAGGGTTGAGCAAAACAGGTTTAATAGATCCTTCGAGAATGGCAAGAGCGAGCGAGAAATCTTTCGGTGTGGTGCACATATTAACGGCTTTTAACCAATTAGATCGGTGAATGCTCCAATTTGGATGTAGAAACGCAGTTGGAATGTTGTTTTCCAATTGAATGATGGTTTGGCGAAGTGTGCTTACTGTGAGAGCTCGGGTTCCTGTAAGCATGGTGCAATTAACTATCAATTAAAAAAATATTTGCTGTAATTTAAACCTGTCTCTTTACCATAAATGCTTCCGTTCCATTTAAACTCACTAGCAGTCGTCATACTGAATTTGTGCGACAAATGGCGCCTCTTGTCACGTTCCTCGTTGTGCTGAGGTTTATTTAGTGCCAATGTGTTTGTTGTATATTGATTAACGAATGACTTGTAACCGCCTTCCATGCCGAGTTTAAACAAATGTCCGCCCATTAATCCGCTGCTTGCGGTCGCATTTGCCTTTGAGCGTGTAATCCTCGAAACATCACCTTCTTTATTCAACACTAGTAATGAATCCGTATCCGATTCGCCTTTTTTCGTCACCGTATTTAATGCACGCGTCTTTAACTCGTCTAAATTAAAAGTTCGTGGTTGCAACGATCCAGTTTTAGACCGAGTCACTATTCCAGTTCGAGTTGCTGTAATTATACAATAATAAAAATCATTAATTCATCTAAATAATTTTTTTTTTATATTAATTCGGTATACTGGAATCTTTATTTTCACATATTTCTTCATTTTTTCGCTGATCCTTTGCTTTATTATCATTCTTGTCATCTTCGTCCATGCTCGTTTCAAGTAAGGAAAATATAACTATAAGAACATTTACAATTTAATTAATTAATTAATTTATTAAAAAATTGTTTTCAAATACCTTCACTTCTTGTCCTTGTATCAGTAGTTTTTGATGCCAAATCATCCTTTTTGATTTGTTTGTCATCTTCGGTGTCCATTTTCTCATCTTCCAATTCTAAAATTATTTTATTTCAGGATTTAATCAATATAATTAATCAAATAATAAAAACAAACTTGTAGTAAGTGCTGTAGTTGTTGTTGTTTCCAATTTAACATCATCCGCATCCATTTTTTCATTTTCCTTCTCTTCATTTTGCATCTTTAAAATAATTTTTTTCCATGTAATTATTATTACAATTAATGTGATGAAAACAAAGCAAATAATACATTGTTAGGAATGTCTTGAGATTTTTTCTCCACCAATTCAGCCTCCCGTTTCAATATTTCCTGTCGTTCGGCTTCTTGTTTGGCTCGGCGTTCGGCTTGCAGTTTCATCAAGTTGGCTATAAATTGCAAATATTTTCAGTAAATAGATAATAAAAAAAATAAAAAACTTGCCATTTTCAACATCTAAATATGATTTTCGATTTCCTTTAGACGATTGTGTTAATTTCTCAGTAGTTTCCATTTGACGAATAATTTCAGCTTTGGATTCTTCAATATTTTTACACAATTCTCTCTCTAAATCTAACGGATCTAGCACATTAACAAGTTCTTGAAACTGCAATCGTGTAGTGTAATACCACGAATCTCCACTAGTGTCGTCCTCTCTACAAAATAGATAGATTAATTTATCGGAAAAACTTTTTCTTAACTGGTTATTACATAAAAATTCGTCGACACAAAAACCAATATTTGCGACCATGTCTATCGAGTCCAAGTGGTTCCTGCCTGCATAACATTCCACTTTTTTCAGCTTCAGAGATACAATCAGTCAAACCTGGCACCTATTTAATCATGATAATAATTAAATAATTAAATAAATAAATAATATCACATCATTAAGAATTTATACCTTGTGCGCTTTACATATACTGCAAAGCCAATCTTCTTCTGGAACTTCTTCTAATGGTGGATCTACACATCCTAGATGATAAACTGCCGAACAATTTTCACAACAGAGAAGATCTCCTAATTTATGGCAGACACGACAATGATCATCGTAAGTAATGGCACCTTCACTCATTATTTCCTCTCGCACATGATTAGTTGTAAGAAACAAATCGGATAAAAAAGCAATAACTTTAAGTTTGTTTTCAATCGATGTAAATGGATATTCACATCGGTCAAATACGGATAAAATGTCGGCAAATTCGGAATCACTTTCGAGATATGAACGTAATACTTCAGCCCATGCCATACTATCAATTAAATATAACTGAATATTAATCGAATCTTTAACATCGTGCGATCCAAATGTTGTATTGTTTGATTCTTCTTCGCGTAGAATCGCTTTAAGTAAAGCTATATGAATTTCAGCAAGTAATGCACATTGTTCTTCGGTCGTAATAGCAGCACAGAAATCCTCAAAACGAAACGGTGAGAGACGAACAATATGACGAAAGTGTCGCAACACTTCGTAAACACCGACAGCTTGTAAAACGTATTCTTTTGGTAAAAGTAAATCATCGGAACATTTTGGTAAATTTAAACTTGCAAAATGCCGATCTTGAAGCCATACAGGACACGGACTATGTGCTCGGCGTGTATATTTCCGTTTTCCCGGTGTACTAGAGATTGTACTGTAACTGCTATGCGAATATACGCTAACATCGTCGTCATCATCATCGGAATCGTAACTAAAATCAGTTTCCTCGACGTCCGGTGCGACGGCGTCGTCGTCTTGATAATCACTACCACTTGACAGTCGGGCATCAGTTGCAGCTGGCACTTGATTGTCATCGTTGTCACTGTCCATCACTTGCTGAATAAAACTACGACTTTTTTGCGCTGCTTCTCTAGCACGTCCCCGTAATTCTCGTTTTAAATCACTACGGAAATTTGGTGACGATCCTGCACGACCGACTACCGGCGTACCGAAACGCGAGTTAAAGCCGCCAGAGCCACTGTGCAGATATTTGGGTTTCTTAAGAAAATTCACCCGCTCAGTTCTATCAGACAATGGAATTTTCGGCGGACGACCTCGGCCACGTCGTCCACGAGAAGCCATAATTCTGCTTTACGATTCAATCGCAAACAACTCGCGTCTTACCTTAAATTCAACAATTACTATCTTACATGTTACCTCTGACACCTCATTTGCTTATTTTTAGTGTCCATGTTGAAATTTTTCGGAAGCCGCCATTTTCAGTGCCAAGGGGGTCACGTGACTGGCTCGTTTTGGTCGCGATCTTGAACGTCGAGCGATTACATGGGTAAAATGTTTTCCATTTAATGCAATTCGCTACGAAAAATCCACATAGGAATCTTTTTTTCAGCGTCGAATTCGCGATTTATCCAAACTTGACTCGACGTTAACAAAACGCTCGCTTCACTCGATGCACTCTGGGAATGAAAGGCGCATTCCCATTGGTTGAAATCGCGCGCCGCCATCATACTTTTCAACGACTAATTTCAAATACTGCTCTCGCGAATCATTAGCAAATTCGCAACGGAAACAAAATACTAACACGGTCGAGAACGATAACGAACAAATTACAGTAATCGTATAGAAAAATTCTCATTTCTCAAAGGGAAATTTTTACTAACTTTCAATGGCCAATAGCCATTCATAACGCATTTGTCGCGGCAAATTGCACTTTATCTCGCCAAATCTCGATTTATACGAGATTTACGTGAGAAATGTCGGTCGCAATGAATGGAACGTGTTCAATGTATCCAGTCAAAAAAAATTATCAATTACCAGAAACTATTTCATTACCAACTACAATGTACTCCATGAAGAGTTTACAAGTTTCGTCACCTTTGATCAAAGTGAGTAAAGATAAAACTTGCTTCCGTGCTTGGTTTTTTTTATTAACCAATTACTTAATGCCGATGTATTTTTAGGATATGAATTCGAGCCACGAGAAAAACGAGGTCAAACAACTCGAAGAAAGGCAAGAAAAAATTCTAGCACAGCTTGAGGAATTAGAGATACAATTGCAACAAATTCGCAATAATTCAAAAAATATCAATACAACAAATATTTCAACTAAAATTCAATCAATGTCAGAGGTATCTATCGATTAAATTAATTATTATCACTATTTTTAATTAATGATTATTCTAGGTAGTAGTGATGCGTCAAATTGTAATCCACGCTAATCCTAAATATCCACCACTTAGTTTGCCCATGTTTTACAACTGGTTAAAAAAACACATGAATATCGGCACCGAATCATTCGTTCATTCTTCCGTTCAATTTTCCATCGACGACAGTTTAAGAAATTTGTTTACTTTCGATTTATCAGTTTGCAAATCACAAGCTGACTTATTCATTACATTAATCTGGCAAAATAGTAAGAAGAAATTATTAAAATAATTTTAATTAATTAATTAATTATTTATTTATTTATTTATTTATTTCTAACAGCATCCGAGATTGATCCAGTGATGATAATAAATCCCGTATCACAAGTTGCCATCAAAGGCGAAGTAAATATTCTTCGTTACTTATCATATTTTATCGGATCAAACGAATCGGATGCTCTTCATTTAACTGACGTGGATAATACATTGGATTTGGTGCACGCATCAATTGTTCATGGAAACAATAAAGAACGACAGTCGGCTTTACGTGTACTTAATTCGCGATTAGGAAAGAACACATGGGTTAATGGCAGCTCGTTTTCTGTTGCCGATATTGCTGCCTGGGGTGCATTGAAGCAAAATGCACTTTTAAACGAGCTACCGACTAATGTAAAAAAATGGGCACAAGCTGTTGAGAAATTAAATTAATGATTTATATTTAATGCGAAATAAATGAATTATTCAGAACAATGATTGTATTTACTCGAAGGACAAATATCTTTGTTTAAACACAGTTGACATTTTGGATTCGATGGTAAACATGTTTGCTGGCCAAAACCTACGAGTAAAAGGTTAACTGATGTCCACAATTCTCTACAAATATATAATGTATAATATAGTTTAATTGAATTAAAATGAAATAAAAATAATAAATACTTTGGCATCCAATCTTGTAAAGCAGTTCGTGTGGCTTCTGGAGTTTTAGTCGGTGTTTTAACCCATTTTAAACGATTGGCGATTCGATGTACGTGAGTATCGACTCCAATTCCAGTCAGTTGTCCCCATGCGTTTTGCATGCACAAGTGACCCATTTTTGGACCGACACCGGGTAATTCGCAAAGTGCTTCTATTGTGGAAGGAATGTCACTTTGATACTTGTCTTTGAGTATCTGAGCAGTTTTCTTTATGTATTCTGCTTTTCTCTAATAAACACAAATAATCAAATACTTATTAAAATTAATCAAAAGTTAATCTTACTTTATAAAATCCAACAGGATAAATAAGAGTTTGTAAAACTGACATTTCTGTACGTAAAATATTATCAACAGTAAGCCCGAAATCCCGTAATTTGGCCATAGCTGCGTAAGTAATTTGATCCTTAGTTTGACTCGACAACATCAGAGAAACTAAGATTTGCCATCTGTACACCTGCAAATCATTTCAAACAGTTTAAATAATTTCAATTTTCTTGTTATTATCTACTTTTGGATCCAAGGTTTCGTCCGAGCATTTATGGCATCCCATAGTGTCGACAGGTGCATCTTTTTTACTGCGCATTTGTTTAATATTTTCTATCATTTGCTTCCAGTTGTCGGGTTGCCAACTCCTCGAAACTTTGCACTTATCTTTCCCATCATTTTCGTACGAAATTTTTACAGGTGTCTTCTTTCGAGCTCGTTTTGTAGGTGGTTGCTCACTGTTTTCCATTTTGATTTTACTTGTTGCCACTTTGCCAACGGCCTTCACGCGACTGCGAAGTACGAACGATGCCATAATCCAACAAGTAAAAAATTGAAAACGAAACAATTGGCGCCACATGACGACAAAATTATCGTCAGTTTATTCTAAGAGTAGAATAAATCTTCATCGTAATCACACACCTCATAGAATAAATCATTTCAAGTTAAGGCACTTTCATTTTCTGCTCGCATGTGGTCTGTACTCTTAAATACAGTGTAAATTGTGCATTTCTTGATATATTTTTGATGAAAATAGGATTAAAAATGGGCTCGATTTTCGGCAAATCAAAAAAATCCGTTTCCAGAGTCACGGAACAGGATAAAGCTGTTTTGGTGAGTGGAATGAAATGATAATTAAGAAAGCACCCATTCTCATTTTATAAAATATAATTACAGCAATTGAAACAGCAACGTGACAAATTGAAGCAATATCAGAAGAAGATTGGCACAAATTTAGAAAAAGAGAGAGAAATTGCTAAGAAATTATTAAAGGAAGGCAGAAAAGAGTAATCGCTATTAATCAAATTTCTAATCGATAACTCGAAGAATAATCAATATTATTTTGTCACTTATAGACGTGCAAAATTAATACTCAAAAAGAAAAGGTATCAAGAACAAATTCTTCTGAGAACTGATGGACAATTAGAAAACTTGGAACAGATGGTACACGACCTCGAATATGCGCAAATCGAGCTGCAAATGGTTGAAGGATTAAAACTAGGCAACGACGCTCTTAAAAAAATCCACCAAGTGCTTAAAATTGAAGACGTGGAGAAAATTCTCGATGAAACGCAAGAAGCTGTTGAGAAACAAAGAGTTCGTGCTTGTCATTGTGTGAAAAAAATGGGAAAATAATTAATTATTTATTTTAATTATTAATTTAAAGGAAATTGATGAATTACTAAGTGGTATGTTAACGCAAGAAGATGAAGATGCCGTATTGAAGGAACTCGACGACATCGTTAAGGTAATTCCTTTAAATTACGTCATGCAGTATAACAAACACATTATCACATATTTATACATTAGGAATCGTTACCTTCTCCGCCGATGGAACTCGCATTAGATCTGCCCGAGGTTCCAGATGATAAAATAGGTAAACAAGTGACAGAAAAACAGAAACGGATCAGAGTTGCCGTATAGGACAATTATTTAAACTGCAAGAATAATATTTAATTATGTATTCAAATTTGTAATTTTTGTAAAATAAATGTCTAATGCTATTTTATATTGTACAACGGTTATTCAGCTATCCCTCGGTACCAATTGTTCTATCATTTGGCCTAGAAAACGTAAACGAGTTGACCATAACCTCGAGTAACAAACCCTTCATTACAGTACAGGCTCCAATGACCCGACACGCTTCGTTTATGAATATGGGTAACGAGCACAAACCTATATTCACTCACACCTGCTAGCGACAACTTGCCACTTTTAAACAACATGTCTGGCAAGGAATCCACCGATGATTTGGTATCGACAAATCGTGTGTGGCCCGCAATCTCCACAACAACACCATGCCATCGATCTCCATCTACCTTAATCTTTGCAGCTGCACTTAGTAAACTACTTTTAGGACCTTTATCAGTGGTTTTTGCCGGTATGGCGTTACTCGTCAATGCGGACATGGCCAAGGTCGGTAGTGGATTTTGGGCGGGAGCTGTAGCTACAACAGCGGGAGGAATCGGAGTGAGCGTGAGAAACCTCGATCGTGTCCCAATCGGATTTATTGCATGGACGGGTTTATCTTTGGGTTCGTCTGCTCTTCTTATCGTCTTATCTGGTACTGGCCTTGCACACGACTCCATGTCAGTGGTAGGAGCATGGCCACCAGCATTAGCTGCCAATGCCGTTTTGTTGACACTCGCTACTTTAGACTGTTTAGCATCGATCGTGGCCTTAGCCGTCGAGCTATCAGATGCCCGAGGGCGAAATGAATCGGGAAATGCGACCGACAGACGACACCAGAGATTACTACATTGGTTACAAACTCAACGACATTTACTCGATCCTGTGTTTAATCCCAACTTGGTAAATATTGAAATTTATTTTTAATCGTAGGATAAAAATCTAGGTCATTGTGCTTAAAAACAAACAAACAAATAATTTTTTCTTCCACTCGGTTTACCATGACCTTGATTCTTTTTTTTTCCAGCACAAACCTTTCAAGCCACTGCCCCACCCTCAGGTGTATAAAATTGATTCGCAAATTCCTACAGTAATCATCGCTGGACCAGCTAGAAAAAACATACCACGCATTCAACCATCCACAATTAATTAAAAAAATTTCATTAATTCCACCTCTTTAATAATTCAATTTGTCCTAATAATAATAATAAAAAAAAAAATCAGCCAGTAGCTTGCGAAGA
>JAQFZN010001022.1:0-19623 GCA_034687075.1 Geophilus carpophagus | reverse complement strand
ATAAAAAGTGACTTTTTAAAAGACACTTTTAAAAGTGTCTTTTGAAAAGTCACTTTTCTTTTTGGATTGAATGCCCCTAATGATTATTCAAGATGTTATATCTCACCTGTATGTCACTGAGAGATTGTGAAAAGATTAATTGTGGAAAAAAAGTCTTTAATGGAATATGTAGATTGATGATGGTGAATTGTTACAAGTGGTCATTGAGCTTTTGCATGGCAAATAAAAAGAAAAAATACTCTTGGCAATTGATTACATGTTGCTTTGTTCGCAAACTTCATTTTTCGAGTAGTGAAAAAAAGTATTTTATTTCTTTTTATTATCTGAGAAATAATTTAATTTTTTTTATGTGAGGTGCAAAGCACAAGGGAGGCAATTTCTTGCAGTATCAGAGGCAACAGGGATAACAAAACCTGAGAAATAGAAAAAATAAAATCAGAAAAGAAAGGTTAGAAGAAAAAAAGTTAGATCTGGCTTCAAATTGGAAGTTCATAGTTTTTTTCAGTTACTGTAGCTTTAAATCTCACATTTCCCGAGTGTAATAGTGATCCAGTAAAGAGCTAGGGGTTTTATATTGTTATTTAATATCAATTATGTTATGATCACTAAACTAAGTACTAATTATTAGGTTAAAGTTAATTATGATATGAATGTGCAAATAATTGAAAAATTGACGTATTTATTAAATGATTAAATATTCTCTTTCTGCGTAAAGCACAATGAGGGTTTAATAAACAATTAATTACATTAAATGGTCATAAAAAATACGTTTCGTGACAAAAAAACAAGAAATTAATCGTTTTAGTTTTAATAAATACGAGGTAATGAAATATTTAAGTAAGTCTGGTTTTGAGGTTAGTTGCCAAATGGATTCTTACTTTTATCTTTATTGTGGTTTTGTTAAAGAGGAAGAAGAGAGGAAAAAATTGCTTTTAAGTCCTCTTTGAAGCAGCATTTTTACATTGTAATGTGGGGGAAAATACAGGGAAGTTATTTCACCGAATTATTCACCGGTGCAATTGCTAGAGTCTGGCTGTGAGCCAAATTACGAGGTTTAGACGTCAACACTAAGGCATCCTTTCACCTGGTAGCGGTAAGCGAGACGTGGCGACTCTCCGGATAGGCAAATTTGCGCGGCTTCTGGTTGCCAACACGAATTTCAGTTTGTACATAGATATGGCAAAGTTGATTCAGTGCAGATGCAATTCACATACTTCCTTTACCTTCTTTGGAAATTGGGGTCATCGGGGAGATTGTGGCACACCTTGTTCCTATCTAAACCGGTTGCTATGACGACAGCTCTTCTTCACTTCACTCTTCATTCCGCTCGTCATCAACTTGAGAGCTATTCGCACGATGAACTTGCGACGCGTGCGTCTAAGAACATAATTTTACTTCACCGTTGCTTAGAGTGCACATTTCAAATTTTCTTCATTACAAAGCCAATTTCATATCTTCAACAGTGTTAAAACCTGTCATTACTATTTTGTCTTTGAAACTCATTTGCATTCTACAAACTGTTTTCTTTATTCTTATTTTATTGATTTTTTTTTCCTTTTAGTGTAGTGCTTCTTTTTCAGTACTCCAAATGTTCTTCCATTTCTCTCAGTAATATTGCTCTATAGTGAAGTAGAAAAGAAAAACTTGTGAATGGGAGAATAAATTCGCAGCAATTTAGGTGCTGTGTTGCTGCCAAACTTTTTTCATTTCAGTTTGCCCATTTCTATATTTCTTCAAAGCAAACAAACTTTTTTATGTTATATACATATCCAACTGTGAATCAACCATACTGGATTTTTTAAATGACTTTTATAATTTTATTTAGTTCAATTTTTTTTTGGTTTTCTACAATATTTATTTTGTAGTTATTTTTATATGAATGCTGTACGGCTTTGAATTTAATGCATTACATTTTCCATGCGTGATCTTATCCACGTATCTTCCTGTTTAGTGTTTATTTTGAATAGACAATCGATAGGTATGTTTTTTATGCAGTATGTATAGTAAACAAGTGATATGTTCCTTTGTGCAGCTGTTATTCTGACGAGAAAATTCATATTGCAAGATGACTTTGTTTACGTTTAAAGTTTCTAAATTTAATTTTCAATATTATTTATGATAATTTAATTTTTGAAAACCGCTCTTAAGAAATTTTAAAAACATTGAAGATTCTTTAATTTATTATTCGAAAAAATATTTGTTCTTTATTTGACTATAAAATAACGTTGACAAGACTAAAATTAAGAAAATGTTTTTTTCTTTATTTTAGCTGTTAACACACTACTTATATCAAGTACCGTAATAACAAATAATTAACCCTGTGAGCTTATTTCTCTTTAACCTGCGAATCTCAGGCTTGATTTAGCAATTATTTATAGTGGAAACAGTTTAACTTCAAGAACACACCTTAAATGTTACATTAGGATTACATTTTAATGACCTTTTTTAGAGAAGAGTTAATTTTTTTGCTTTTGGTTACCCATTAAAAATTCAAATCAATTGCAGCGAATACGTGAATCACAGCAAAGCAAAGATAATTTTGTAAATAAAGACATTATTTATTGAATAACAAATTATATATTTGTTAAGTTAGGAAGTTAAATTTACTTAACAGGTAAAACTTCACTCAAATACCGTGATAGCAAATGAGTAACCCCATGAGCTCATTTCTAATTAACTTGTGAATCTCAGGCCTGACTTAGCAATTATTTGCAGTGCAAATGGTTTAACTTGAAGATAATAAATTAAATTTTATACATATTAGGATTAATTTTAATAATGTAAAAGATAATTTAAACTTTTGCTTTTGGCCACTGTTGAAAATTGAATTGCATTTTAGAGATTTATATAATACTAAGAGATTTGTTTATAACTCTTTTCGAATTTTAAATGCGAGTTAACAAAGTTATTCTATACTTGTTGCTGTTGCTTTAGTTTTCTTTAAAACCCATGGGTTTTGTCTTTAAATTGTCTTTAGAGTATTTAGCATAAGTCAATAATGAAAAAAGCGCCCTTTGTGCATCCTTTAGTAGACTGCAATAAACTGTGTTCCGCTTCCTTGAGGGAAAGCTTCATTTCATGGTCCACAACGTCAACCAGCGTCCTCCTTTATCGGTGCCGTCCACCACCAACCTCAACCCTGTGCCTCCGCCCACATACTTCGATAGCCGAGGGGGCGCAGCTGTAGAGACTTGCAAGGTCGGGAGGTCGTCCAAGCATTCCTTTGACATTCCAGGCAGATGAAAGAGCAGAAGAAAAAAATTAAAAAAAAAAGGAAAAGAGAGGAAGAAGAAGAATCGATTGTGACACTACAAAAACACTTATCATCTGCCATTTCATGCAGGAACATTTTTCCTTGTGCTTGATGAAGTTTGAAAACATACATTTTGCGCAGCACTTGGTTATTAGGCTTATTTTTTAACTAACAATAAAAAGAAAATAAAGAAAAAAAATCAAGTAAAAGTGAGAGTTGGCTTTTGGTTGATAACAGCAGGGAGCATGGAAAATAATAAAGTTTTCTTTCTCTTCTTTCTATTAATTGCATTATGGACTGATCTTTTTTTGCCCTCCCTCTGGTGTTGGGATCAAGGATAACGGCCGGAGGAGTCGTTTGCGCACTTGTGACGAACGCCAGACCTAACACGTTGTAATTTCAGGAAATTGGAATTTTTTATTGCACCAAGAATTGTCATAACCCGACCGCCTGACTCTAATCCAGATTTCGCCATGTAGCGACTATATGTCTTTTGATCTCCCTTCTCCTTTTCTCTTTAATCTAATTAGCAAATTTAAAAATTAAAAAATTTCTAAGTAAACAAACACTGAATGAATTATAAATTAAAATTACTTTCGATATAGCTCTTGCATAATTTTTTCTAAGTTAGCAAAACTTTTAATCCAAGTATGGATCTTTAAATAAGATTAAAGGTAATCTATATATATTGCATCTATTATCGTATTTCATAGCTTTCATTTAAGATAAGACTACCTTGAAACCATCAATATAAAAAACTGAGATGTTAGGTAGAGTTTAAAGTACAAAGTGGTTATTAAATATATTACATTTGCCTTTCTGCATTATTTATACATCGATTAAGTGCTGTAAAATTTCCATCTTTTTAAATATAATAAGGCTAGAAACTTCTGAGAAGATGTGTCAATAAATAGAATTAAAGAGGAAAACTGTCACCAACATTGTCAATCGATTAACCACCATCACATTACTTGTATGACTGACGTGTCTACCGTGTGGAATGTTTAGTAAAATGGCATGGAGAAAGCGCGCAGTTGTGTGTACAGGCAAAGTTGTGTGCTTTTAACTTGGTAGAGTTGCTATCATTTCGATGTTAGGAACATGGCAGCTGCTGCTGCAGCTTTTCAGATCCGCACAATCTTGCTTGTAAGTGATCTTGTAAATACGACACATGTCGTCATCCTTGCCAGACTTGTGTAGCCTGTTAGTCCTTGCTATATCTTCCTACATTTGATGGGTATTTCCTTTTACGTTAAAAGAAGAAGGGGAGAAGAAGAAGAGAAAAAAACTCGTTTAGATAAAAAAAAAAGAGTCTCTTCCTTTCAAAACATTTCCTGAACATGGAAGTATTTAGTTTCTTGCTATTTTTCTCGTATTCAAGAGGAATAGATCAGCGTTAAATTCAATAAACAACGTCATATTAGTTTTAAGTGTATGGGCTCGTTACAGTATCGATTGAGATTTTTTATTTTTATGTGCGTGTTGTAAAGCTGCATAAAATGCTAACGATATGTAAATTATCTTTTTAGCATATTTCGGTTTTGTAATTCTAATTTCCAATTATATGTTACAAAATATTTTTTTATGTTTTTGAATTTTTATAATTTCCAACAAAAAATATTTTTAATTTTTATAAAATATCAAAACAGTTTTCTTTTAATTTTCCAGGTAATTAATTTGAAGTTGTTTGCTACTAATCTGTTTTCTCTTCCTTCAAGGCTGAAAATATTTGTACAGGATTATTATTTTTTGTGGTTATGTATCAGAGTCCACTTTAAGGGTTATAAACTAAGGTCGTTTAGTTAGTTCCTTGTAATTTTGCAACTTTGTTCACCTGCAGGTACAATTTATTTTTAAACCCCCACCCTTTTTGTTTACAAGGAGCTTTGTTTGTTTTTCAAGATAATGATGTATGAAAGCAAGGTCATAAGTCACTTTAGTTGGGGAACTTACGTTGACAATTTTTTTTATTTTATATTTACAGACTCGGATATTGTCCAAGTCACAGGGGTTTTACGTGGCCGAGCAGAGCTTCCATGCGACCTTTCAACGCCACCTGATGATCAGATAACATTAGTATTGTGGTACAGGAATGACTCAGGGATTCCAATCTACAGGTAAATGACATTATTAATGCGTGTTTAAAGCTGAAAAAAAATGTATGAAAATAATTAAATACAATAATAAAAATTTATATTTTTAGTTTGGATGTTCGCAATTCAGATTCGGTAGAATCAGCCAGTCATTTACCCTCAGATATGCTGGGCAAACGGGCTTTCCTTCGAATTTCGTACCCTCACGCCTTCCTGCAACTGGAACCAGTTAAAGAGCAGGATGAGGGTTTATTTAAGTGCCGAGTGGACTTTAAGACATCGCGCACACGCAATTCAAGAGTTAACCTCACCGTTATAGGTAAATAACAATTTTTTACTGTGTTTTTCGTATTTTTTAATTTTAAAAATAAACAAATTGTATTTTAATCTTTTAATTTTAATGGACTGATGGATTCATTAATATTACTTAAGAGCCATCCTTTAAAGATTAGAGAAGCGAATCAAAAATAAATTTTGCCGTCAGATGCGAGGCTTCATTAATCAAAATGCAGGCTCATATTCAAAGCTATAATAAGGCTTACGACAACACTTTTTCGGTTAGTACGAACCAATACATTAACCGATTAACATAACAGACACAGGCGGTATCACAGGGTGGAGATGGCAGCTGCCCCGGGCCTTACAATTTTAGGAGACCCTTTTTTTGCTCATTATGAGGCACTGTCAAAAAAATCACGAACAGGGTCTCAAAATTACATTTGCCACTGGCCTTAAATTTTTTTTCTGAAGGCCCAGACGTAATGGTAAACATCAATTTTACTATTTATCCATTACGCAAATTTAATAATAAAACTGAGGACTCAATAAACATTTTTTTAGGAAAAACCTGTGGTATACCAGTATCATAAGTCACTTGGAAAAAAAGAGTTAATGTTGATCTTTTCTAATTGCCATCTTTCTTCGCTTAGATTATCAGTAAAGAAAAATGGCTAGTAAATTTTTCAAGTTATCTTGGGGCAAGGAAAGTAATCAATACGAAGTAAATTTGTTTTTTTTTTAAAATAAAGATGAGGTACTGGTATCTTATCAACATGCTGATAGAGGAAGTGAAAGTTTAATTTGACTCGTATTTTTTGAAGAATTGTAGGGGAAGTAATATTTCTTTATTTTCGAAATTTAATTATATAGCTTTTATTAATAATTGTATTAACTATTGATAAATTAATATCAATATGTTGACACTTAAAACTTCCTAAAATATTCCAAAAAAAAAAATAATTTAACTTAGCAATTTAATTGACCTTAAGATAAACGATAGGTTTAAAAATTTGGAATAAATTGAGAAAAGAAGCTATTTCTTAATCGACTCATGCATCACAACTAGAGGCCGCACAATTGGCGGACAGGGAGCGCTCAACTGCTCACTGCTCCAACGACCATTCCACAATATGACTTCCCAAGAGATTGTGGAGGCATCCCCAAGGCGTTGTTGAATGGCCGCGTCAGCTTATGAGTGGATTGGGAGCTGCCACCTTGGCCATTGGAGTCAAAAAGAAGTGTCCTGAAGGATGGCTCAATTTCCTGTCTACCTCATTTTCAATGAAATTGTCCTCAGTCCGAACTAACAATTTTCTGCTTCCTTTTCAACTGAAAAACATTTTGTAGTGAACAAACCTTTTGTCCGCAGTGCCTCCAGAGGAAGTGTTCATAGTGGATGATGCCGGTCAGGAAGTGAATAACCCCCTGACTGTTAACGAAGGTTCCAAGTTGATCCTCTCTTGCACGGCCATTGGAGGTGAGTGTATTATTGATAAGATCTTTGTACTGAGGAACATATCCAATTGAGTCGTTTTTATTCTGTGTTCGTTGCTCGTGATTCCGTTTGATGGGATGAGAGAGAAAAAGAATGATTCACTTTTTATGCAGCCCTTGCAACATATCCAATTGGAAAGAGGAAAAAAGGAAGTTTTGCCTCCTGTATATTTTATAAACACAAGTTAAATGAGTTAAAGAGGGTTTTCTCTTTATAAAATTATTTTTATTGTTAATTTATAACATTTTTGGAGGTTTTGGAGATATCAGCTACGAAATATTAGCCACATTCTGTGGTTAGTGCAGACCAGTGGACAACGTAGATTGAATGTAAGGAGTTGGTTAAATTTCTTTATGCCATTGGAACTCCACTGGAATATTAATCAACGTTTGGAATTAAATTTGACTGAACATAAACATTGCATGAACGAAAAGATAAAAAAAAGTTGCTTTTATTTTTCATTAAGCAAGCTTTCGACTTTCTTTTTATGAAATTTTTTTTTCAGCAACAGCAAAAAAAAAAATTATTGATTTCGTTTTGATTGAAAGTCGAGAGCTTAGTGAGTAGTTTGCTTTTTACCACTGATTTCAAGACCCGTCATGTACATTGCACTTGACCCATGATTTTGACATTCAATATGCAAAAGATGTCGTCTCTAGTTTTTCTTTTGTCCCATTTTTTAAAAAGTGTCAGTGATTGAAATTCCATTAATGAAGGCGTCTGACAGACGACAGACATATGAATGCATACGAGAATGAAAGAGTCTAAAAGGAATTTGAAGAATTTCTGCTTGAAAATGCTCGCAGGTTTCTTGCTGCGGCAACGAACGATGTGTCAAATGTGATGAAAGCTTTGGAGTTAATAGTGCGCGGCTTTATCTCGTTGTCCTTTCAGGGAGGCCTCCGCCCCGGGTAACGTGGTGGCGAGCGTCAAAGTTGCTCCAGGAAAGCTCTGAAGTGTCTTCATCGGGGAAAGTACGCAGTGACCTTATCCTCCCACGCCTCAACAGAAATGACTTGAATAGCAACCTCACATGCCAGGCCTCCAACACCAACCTTACCGTCCCAGTATCTAAAATTATCATGCTAGATCTAAGCTGTAAGTATAGTGATTAACATATTCTTTATTTAATATTTATAACAGCCATCTGATGCATAAATTTTATGTTCCTTCGAGGTACCCAGTTTTTTTGCTGCGTGTATTATATTCATTGTGCCTGTGGTTTATTTATTTTAATTACGGAAATTATTTTGTATATTTAATAGGTAAATATGATTAAACTTAAGAATGGTTTATTTGCCAATTGATTTGGGTTTTTAGAGTTGAAACTTTGCGGTTTAATCAGTTCCGCTCGGTTCGTTTCCGGTTGAACTAATTAATTTACCCAACTATTAATAAAATTGGCTAAGGAATTTCATAAGGTTCTAGAATAAATGAGCTTCGATCGATCAATTAGATGCAGTGTTGGGTGTGGGGTTCGTTTTCACACTACTGAACAAGCTGCTGGACATCTCCTTGACAATAGAAGGACATTAAATACGCATGTTCTTTAGTGTATTGACTGATTGCACACTAGTTTAATGTTTGGACACTAAATTACCGTTAGGTTAGATTGAAACATTAAATTATACTTGTACAGAAAGTAAAATGCAGTGGTGTTTGCTCAAAATTATTATTTAAAATTAAAAAAAATGCTGTAAGGTTTTTTTGAAGATTTTTTGCTTTAAATTAATAAAGGCATTGATTAAAAAATAAGGGGTAGGATTGAAATAAAACGCGTGACACGATTTGTCAAGGGATTTATTAAAAATGGTGACAAGTATGACAAAGGAATCTGTAAATTAGCATCAAAAAGCATGACACCAGTTATGAACGGGCTAATAATTTCTCATTGAAGTTAAAAATTGATCAATTTGTATTATGTAAGTTTAAAGCGAGATTTGATGATATTAAAATTCTAAAAAAAAAAAACAATAAAAAGAAAATATTTTATTTTAAAATTTTAATATTCTGGCATGAACTAATAAATAAAAATTTAAAATATGTAATTGTTTTCTAAAATAATAAGTAAATTTGAGCAACTTAACTTAATTGGATAATAATAACATAATTTTAAAAAATACATTACTTTCTAAAGTGATAGAATTTATGAAGGAGCAGTGATATGAGGCAATTCAGTACACGTAGTGCAAAGTGTGGAGTCAAGCATTCCCCCGTGTTAAAGACCTTTGTGGCCGTTGTTGTTGGTAACGATTGCCATGAGGAATGAAAAACTTGGTCTAACCCAGAGGGAAAAGTGAAGAATGAATAAAGCTTTCACTTTCCTATTTATTTCTCAATTATTCACAGCTGTGCACATACAACTTTGTCGTATGAGCATAGTTTTTCGTCTTCATAACCTCGTAAATGTTTATGCTTGAAAAAGATAAGAATGATAATGATAGTTTAGAAATAATGAAAAGAGTTAAACACAAACAAATTAAAAAAGAAAAAGAATTTCTCGTAAAGTCTTTAAAGGGGGAAAGTTGAACATAAATAACTTCCTCAGACGTTCTCACTTAAAAATTCTTTTAGTTTCTTTTCTTCATAACTCCACTAGGATGAAATAATTGAAGATGACAAAATGCAATCCAATTGATATAACGAAGAGAGAAGTGCCCTCAAGGATACCGCAAACTTCTCCATTACTTCTGACATTTATATAACTAAAGATATTGTTTGTTTTGTTACTCTCGCTAAACTTGAAGTAAGAAGAAATAATGTAATGTAATTTATATTTGATTAGGATGAGACTAAAACGACTTAGACTAAACTATATTTCGTTGTTTTATAACTTAATTGTAATCAATTGTAGTAAATTTTGGCACAATATATGACCTCGTTTGAGAAGAATGCATTTTTGTATTGCTGATGATGCTGGAAGAGCCATGAAACAGTGACTCGAAGCGGAACAAATGATTGCGTCTTCTACTTCTAATAGGATTATATGTAACATTTAATTGTAGCAGATAGTGAGTTCATGGAACCAATCTCTTGGCGAGTTAACCTTAATAAAAAACAAGTTTTCTTGCAGAAATGATCTTTTTTATTTTGTGTAATTTAATTTGGTTGTAACTTTTCTTCTAACTGATTTTTATTTGCTCATGTTGCAGAAAATTAGATGGTGTTATAACGAGGCAGCAAAGATTATTTAATTAATAACATCTTGCAAATTAATTAAGTAATTAATTTTTTTTATAGTGCGACCACTTACGATACGAATACTAGGCGATCAAGAACCAGTATCTGCTGGCAAACGATACGAAATGACTTGCCAAACAAATGGTTCGCAGCCACAACCCACGGTTATGTGGTATAAACAAAACCGCCGACTACGAAATAGCAAAGAGACATTATCGGCTGATGGTAATACCACAACGAGCGTTGTGTCATTCATTCCGTCATCACACGATAACGGCAAATATTTAACATGTCGGGTCGAAAATCCACGCATGTCCGGAAGTGTTTTGGAATCATCATTTCGTTTGGAAGTGCATTGTAAGTTATTTTTGATAAAATTTAGCGTAAAAACCTGAAATATTAAGAGGCTTTCAGAAGTGTTTAAGAATTATCGCAAAGCCAGAAATCTTTTAGTGATAAGTTTTTTTAATAAATCGGCTAAGATCTGTACACGGCATCAATAAGGCTCTAAAATTTTCTTTCAAATGCGTGGTAATGTGTTTTTGACATATTGATAAATTGGGAAAAATAAAGTTGTAAGGTTGTACATTAGCACTGCACAGACTGGGATTGGGAGCAAAAAAGCTTAAAACTGTTTTAAAACTTTTTAACAAAAAAAAATATAAAAGCGAGTACAATATCAAAGTAGGACAAAAGCTAACAAATTCAAAATGCCACAACTAATCTGTGCAACATAACCCAGCGACAGCTAAGAAATAAAACTGAGAAAACAACAGCGACATTAAAGGAGACAGATAAGAGCCAGGTGCTTTTAGCTGTGCCTAAAGAGGGCTTGTCTCTGGAAATAAAGAAGACTCGAGGCATTATGAGTGCTAATTTTGTTCGAAGTGTTTCAAGTATTCTCAATCATTTGATTACTCAAATTCTAATCAATAATAAGCACTTGGACAAAGTGCTTCGATTGTAACAGCTTATAACCAGTTTTTTAAAGTGCGAGATTGAATATTTGAAGAAGCTTATAATGAGTTCACATATTAAACTTTAAGAATTATACAAAATAAACGTATTTAACTCTACATTTGAATTGCATAAGAATAGCTTTCTCGAGGTAATGAGGTGTGGTTGATGGTGCCTGTGTTGTCATTAATGCTTTATCAATTGAATGCTAATGATAGTAAATTATAGAATCTGACAATATGACATAGTGCGAATGACTTCCAAATGCAGATGAGTGATGAAAATCGTTTTTGATCCAACTATCATTAAAAATATTATAGGTTTGCTATATTTGAGGTGGAGTTTTATCGGCAAATTGAATTGGGAGCAAAATAAATTTCAAGTTAGAACGAGCCCTTAAATTATTTCGCATTTTACGCTGGCATTTTGCATCAACAAAATCGACCAAACTTCCTTCTTTGCTCAAGATCGATGAAGAAGTAAGAGAGTTGCCTACTTGGCCACTTCAGATTCTTGGGAATTGGTAACGAAACCCGGCTGGTCCCCTTGGTATTTGTGCTGGCTCGCGGGCTCACCGAGAGCTCGATGGCGTCGTAACGGTCTTGGTATCTCGTACTGATAAGCTCGTTGATTAAATTTACATCGGGTGTTGGATACATGAATTCAGCACACGTTGCGATATTGTCTGCCGACATAAACTTGAGCCGGCAACAAATCAAATGCGAGAATGAAAGTCGGAGAGATGCAGCAACGCATCAAGTTCACCTACAGATTGGGGCGCAGGGGAAAGGTGTAGCTTTTGTGAGGAATCCCTGCAGGCTTAAAATATGTGAAAGGATTCTGCTGATCTGTTTGGCGATGATTGTAAACACGTGGCGAGATAGCGATGAACAAGTTTCATGCTTTGCCTTCGAGGCATTACCATTTGGCTGCATTTGAATGAGAAACGGAATCCGCATCTTGAGTTGCGACTAATGTCATTCATTTGCATCATTTGTGCCAAATTAGATGAACGATAACAGCTTCATTTGAATAAGTAACAAGTAGAGTGGAAAAGCGTTTATTCATTCGCCAATTATCAATGAACATTCTATTCTAGCTAGCGTAGTTTAATTTAATTTCCTACCAACGTTTTTTTTTAAAATTAATTTGGATTTTATCTTTTAGATCCTCCTAATGCAACTCTTGATTTGGGAAGTTCTCTAAAGATGGAGAATTTGAAAGAAGGAGATGATGTTTATTTTGTATGTTCAATTCAAGCCAATCCAAAAGCGTATAGGGTTGATTGGAAATTTGAGGTACGTTAAAGAAATTAAATTATTTTAAACTATTTTAAATTTGAAAGATAACGTATTTTTTTTCTCAATTTTTAAATTGAATTTAGGGTCGTTTTTTGAATCAAGACATCAACGCAGGAATCATCTTTAGTGCGCAATCACTCGTCTTACAGAAGGTAAAGCGATCTCACGCAGGAAGATATTCGTGTGTGGCTAAAAACGTTGAAGGGGACGGTGAAAGCAATTCCATCAACTTGAAGATCAAACGTGAATTTTATAGATTTCTCTTTCAAATTTATTTTTTGATTAAATAGCTTTTTTTTATTTCTTACTTTGGATATATCAGATGTTCCCGTATGCCGTACGGGTTTGAAATTAGTTTATGGTGTAGCCAAACATGAAACTGCCAAAATAATTTGTGAAGTAGTTGCGCACCCATATGTGGTAATATATTCAATTGATATTAAACAAAAAACAAAAGATTAAATTAATTAATAATTTTTGTTATTAGGTATCTTTCAAATGGGCATTCAATAGTACATTTTCCGAATATCTGGACGTAGCTACTTCTAAATTCACTAGTGGAGGCTTGCGAAGTACTATTAATTATACACCTGTTAATGAGCAAGATTATGGGATTTTATACTGTTGGGCTCGCAATGATATTGGAGAGCAAAGACAACCATGCAACTTCACTGTTATACCTGCAGGTAAATATTTAAAATTTTTATTTTTAAGTTTCAACATTAGTTTGTGATTCTTGAAATTGTTGCGTGTTTCCTGCAAACATAATATAGCTTTAAAACAATATCTCTTTCTTGACCTTGGGGTACTTGCATCTTCGAGTAGGGTAGAGTAAAAAGGCGAGCCCACTTTACTCACAAGAGGGCGCCACCACCTGAGAATGCATAATATTTATGTTTGCACTAAGCTCTCTGTGGAGAACCGAGATCGATATTTCATTTGACAGTTCAATGGCTATTTGGATGATTTTCTTATTATTTATTCCCGCATTTGATTTTCGTAAAACGAATTCTACATTGCAATAGGTTGAGTTGTAATATATTTTTCTTTTTTATAGGCCCTCCCGATAGCCTTCACAATTGCACAATTCAAAATTACACGGAAGATGCACTGCACGTGGAGTGTGTTGAAGGCTTCGATGGCGGCCTGCAACAGTATTTTATAATGGAAGTATACGATTCAACTGCGCAGGAAGTAAAAAAATTCAATTTTAGATTAAACGTGATATTAATATTTTTTTATTTTTGCAGTTAACAAGAAATGTAACCAGTCCTTTACCAATTTTTCAAGTGAATGATTTGCGGCCAAATACTGGGTTTATGATATCAATTTATGCTGCCAATTCTAAGGGTCGTGGAGAATCATACGCACTAACAGGAAGCACATTACCATCAGCAGAAAAGAGAACAAGTGATTACTCATAAATACCAATTATGTCACAGTTAATTTGAAAATATTGCGGCCTGAGTCTCAATGCTGTTTAGGATGATTTGTGGAGTTAATATAAATTTCTAAGACTGTAGAATTAACGTGAAAGGCAAAACCACTTTGAGAAATTTTGTGCAGTGTTTTGTTACTTTAATTAAGCGTCATAAGATTCTCAACCAATTATCTATTGTTGGGGAAATTTTTAATTTTTAAAATGGGAAAAAAATATCTCATTAGCTGGTTTGATGTTGTAAGCTATCAATTCAGATAAAAATCGATTATGGTGAGAGATGAGTAACTAGGTGCTTAAAGTGAATATTAAAACTATGACATTTTGACATTTAATAACAGCTTCAAATTGTAATCAGTTTGATTTATAATATACAATTTTTTATTTATTACAGGTGAACGAGCACTTATTACCATTACACCAATTTTAGGAGTTTTAATTGGTGTTGTGGCTGCATTAGTGCTTGTAGCAGTAATTATTGTCATTGTGATGAGGTTGCGAGCTCCGGACGAAAAGAAAAGCGAAAATAATGAACACGATCATGTTCACAAGTATTAAATTTTATTATTTTAATTAGTTGAACATTGTAATAATCAATACTGTTAACACATATACAAGAATTTTAATGTAAAAAAAAACTTAATTAAGATGATTTTATCGAATTATAATAGATATTTTTACAATTGTTGTAATATTAAAACACTGGATTATGATTATTAACTTATTTTGGCAATTGCAATGTTGGAAATATAATTCTTTATTTTAGAAACTCGAAACAATAAATTATGTAATATATTTAATGCTATCTTAAAATGTAGATTTGAAATATATGCCAAGAAAGAATTCCAAGACTTTGAAAACCCAGATGAAAAAAATCCAGATGTCGTACCACCAGAAGAAGGTAAATTAAAAATTGAAAGGCCAAATTTTAGCATTCCTGCCTTCAAATATTTTATTTATAGATGTTGTTTACGCTGATGTAGATGAGAAAGTCGACCAGAAGTTGAACATCCTAAATAACCGAATCTATGAAAATATGACAAATTCGTTGAATCCTAATGTAAATGAACCATCGTTTTATGAAAATGTTAACAATATTAAAAACCAGCAACAGCGTAAACCTCGATTAGTAAATAACACTAAATTACGTTACAAAAACTTAAGAAAAACAATAACAACTTTTTATTTTCAAATTAGCTTGAAGATGTGACATACGCAGAACTTCAATTACCAAATAACCAAAGAACTTCGAGTACTATTCATCGAGGTGCAGAGCCAACAGTTTACGCGCAAATTGACCATACACGGAAGGCACCACCGATGACTGAAGATGACGAAGTTCCCACTGCTGAGACACCACTAATGAATGCACACCGAGAGAGCACGGTATAGATCAGTAGCATGTAGCTCCTTAGAGGTAATTAATGCTTCTTCAACTGCTTTTTGCATGGAGATGATTGGTTTATTTTACAATCACTTGCGTAGTAGCTGCAATTGTTTTTTTTAGAGTGAGTATTTATGTGTATACGATTTCATTAAGTTTTTTTTTTTTATTATTTATCTTAGGTTCAAGATTATGGATCTGGGCATTCCTTCAATGATACATGTCCACCTACCGTTTCGTCAACTCAATTCTGACGACTGAAAACTGGTATGGACAGTTATCTCCATTGCATTGGGTGGAACCCAAAAGCCAGAATTTTGTTGCTCGTAACGAGCATCGGATTCAAGTGATTCTTTTCAGTCTGCAATCGAAAGTGGTGTCGGAAACATTCCTCATTTTTATAGAATGAACCGTGCGGATTTTCCGGTGTTGGCCTATTAGGTGTGTGTGTTTGTGATGTACTCTGTCGAGTGCAACAGAATACAATTCATTGCCGTATTTTATTTTGTTTTTACTATTTCATAAAAGACTGTAGAGAAATTTTCTATATTCATTTAGAACCATTTTGTTTGAAAAACCATTGTGTTTATTTTTTCTCATTTCATAAATCCTTATATTGATGATTATTAGAATTGATAAATGCTGAGAGATTGAGAAGATAAATAAATGTGATAATTGATTGCTTCTGAATAATTATTAATGACAAGATGCTTAGGTGATTCCTTTGAACATCAACATCAACAAGATTTTCCAATTTTATTATTTTAGATTTAGAAGATGAAGAAATAAAGTATATTTCCTAAAAAAAATTCTTTTCACAATATTTCTGTTTTAAAATAGTATTTCATTCTTAGGGAAGAATGTGCTTCACCTGATTAACCAATGAATAAATCTATGTTTTTAAATTAGTAATGGAATATATTTTTAAAACATTTTTTAAGATATTAAAGCACAATTATTACTTTCTAACTTTTATTCGTGATGTACTTGTAAAAATGTTCATTTCCTTCGGTGACAGATTACGCGTGAGATATTGTTCTTTTATCTATTATCTCAATAGCACTTTTTTTTTACTCATTACGCTGAAGAATTGGTTGGAGACACTTTCGGTAAATGCGTGCATAAATAAAAGAAGATTTATTTCATATGTAAAAAAAAAAGTGAAATATTTTTTTATATATTTTGTTCCAGCCAAAAGAAGAGACTCGGCATGTGTTCTTTCTCACATAAAGTGTTCATTAAGACATTATTTATTTCTCATACAACAAGAATTACGTTTTTATTTCTGAACTAATTTTTTATATGACACGCTATTCCGCGTGCGTAGTTGCCAAACACTTTTTAACAACATCATTGTGTTATTCAAATACGAATTTAAAAAAATACTTTATATTTTGTTTTGATTTGATTCCTTTATATAGCTTAATCAAGGTTGAAAGACACTAGTAAACTCTTTTTACCTCGAGGGCAAAAGGATGAGTAATTTGTTTTTGCATTAGTTACTCCACATCGCATTCAATGCTATCAATAACAACCACAATTTAGTTACAACTCGTTTGTTTTTTATTTATTAAAGTTTTATATAAAGTTTTAATATGAAAACATGAAATATTTAAATATAAATACAATCGAAGGTTACATTTTGTAGTAAACAAGTTGAAATTTAAAAATTCTGCATTTCACATTTTCTGACAACCCGTACATCGACTATTTATTTCTGGCTAGTTTGGAGAATGTGCACAGAGTTGAGCGAAGCTTCGGATGTGATACTAACTTCACTCATTTCATAACTTCAATTAATAACAACTTTCAGTTCGGTAAGTGCTATTATTTGTTAAACCCATAATTTTTTAACTTAATACGTTAGTAGAGTTGATTATAATTACAATTGATTATATTTGATTATTTATTTAAAACAAAAAAGCAGTTGATTCAAACGACTTTTTTTTAAATACAAGTTTTCAGTACGTTGACCTTTTTGAATAGATAATGACAAATCAATGATTGATTAAAACGACTCTTACACAAAATCATACAAATAAAAAAATTTATTCAGCATAACTTTACTAACTGTAATAATTCTGTTTAAAAATTATGTTGACTTGTAACCCGAGTAACAAGATAGTAATCAATGGTTCAAGTTATAAAAAGAAAAGTGGGCTATTGATTTCCCTTGACTTTTACCTAGTTTTCGTTCTCTAATATATATTTTTATTTGTTCACTCCAATTCTAGATTGAAACTGGAACTTCAATCATGACTAGCCGAAGTTGTTGTTCAGCGTCCTGTACTTTTCGTGTATTTGATTCCATCTTTTTACTGGTCGTAGTTGCCCTTCAAGGAACTGCATTGAATTTATTAATGGTTGAATATGATAAAGATAACAAAAATTTATATTTTTGGTTTGCCGGCGATGCTGTCGTATTAATTGTATTCTTAGTGTCGGTCATCGTATCAAATAAGTAAGTATATGAAAATTTAGTGCGTTGTATGTTTTCAGGTTTGATATTATTCGGATGAATGTCATAGTTCATGCTCTACTAATACATTAAGTAGTAAGCTGAGGAAGGATAAAAGTATTGTTCAACAATTAGAGTAGTAAAACGATTTTTATTTCCTGAAAGGTTAACCGAATAAGGAAATGAAATTTAAATAATTCGCGTAATTTGAAATTTAAATTAAATTACTTTGTATATAGTTATATAATTAAGTTTAGTTACAGTATAATTGAACTATAATTTGAAATGTATGTTAAATAATATTATTTGGAAAAAATTGTTTATGTTAAATAACTTTTAATAAAATTAAGTAATAAGTTTGGGCAGATATTTGCAAAAGTTATTTCTAATTTTCTGTTTAATGAAAGAATAAAATTTGAATTCTATTTTAATGTATTAAATTTCTAATTTTTTAAAATATTTTTTATAGTAGATTGTCTAAATTGTTTTACAACTCATTATTATTTTAATTATTCAAAAAAATTGACAAAATTTTAGAAAATTTAACAATTGTTGTACTTGATTGATCACCTGTTGTATCAGGTGGTATGATTTAACACACAGGATGAATAAATGTAATTTGAACAAGCATTACCACAATACCACGATACACCATGCTTCAGTAGAAGTACAAAAGGGTATTCAAACTCATGCTCCATGACAACAAAACAAATAATGTTTCTCTAGAATTGAATGTTAATAACAATGAAAAAGCGTAAAGAAATGAAAATATAAAATATGTATAACATTGGCACAAATAGATTTTTAATGGAGCAATAATTCATGTAGTAGAAACGTATTGTTAGTTAATCCTAATTGTGCTAAATAATGAACTTATCGTTATGGTGATAAACACATTGCTACTAAAAATTTGTAAGTTAACCTACTTTGAAATCTTCTGGTTTACGCAATATTATTATGTTAGGAGTGGCAAATTGTTTGAAGCTATGGTTACATTGATTTTTGAATCATTCACAAGTAAAGTGTAAACAATAACTGTTAGTAACACGCTATTAATACAAACATGTACTTAATATTTAAGTTTGAATACTGTTATTAAATTGTAATTAATTTTCATTTTCTTGATTTTTAGGGTTGTGTTAGATAAAATTCATACCAAGCTGGATCACATTGACATTCCTCACATTACTGTACCTATGTATGGATCTTTACCTTTTGGATACATCAGTTGGTTTTTGTATGGAAGTCTTATGGTGTGCAAAATCGTATATATATTTCAATCTAACATTCCAAATGTTCTTAAAATAGAATTTTATGAAGACTTTTACTCCACTTCCAGCTTAAAAGTAAGTAGATAATTATATTAAGTTCCATTACCCACACTTTGTTTTTTATTATAGTGCCATTAGCTTAGTAACTCGAATTTTAAAATAATAGTTCGAAGTACGGATGTTCATAACTAGTGACTTCCTGTACAGGTCGAACCTCGTTAATATGAGCTCGCTTAATATGAATTCCTCAATAGTACAAATTTATTAAAAAATTTAGTTGGTTTCCCATAGAATCAATGTTAAAAATTTCTCAATATAGCGAATTTGTTAATATGAATTATTCGCTAGTAAGAATGGTTTATTGTAAACGGAAGTGATTCATCTCTAATACTAAATCAATTTTTGCAAAAAATGGCGACTTGTCAACCAAGTTAGTATACACCTATCCCTCGATTTACACTGAAGATAGGTTCCGCACAAAACCGTGTAAATCAAAATCTTGGATTTTGCTATG
>JAQFZN010001021.1:0-19640 GCA_034687075.1 Geophilus carpophagus | reverse complement strand
TTATTTCACAATTTATAAATTGAAAAAAATAAGAAGTAAAAAGTTTTGTAAATGGTTTGCTTTTAAGTATTCTTTCAAAAGATTTCAAGTGGATAAGAACAAGCTTATTTGTTGAGTGGTTGGAGCAGTTGTTATTATGCAAACAGCTTCATGTAGCATTAGTAGTGAAAGTTTTGTATGGAGAAATGGAAAGATTTGAATGTGGAAGTAAATTGGTTTTGAGTTGGGAATTGATCAATTCTTAAATTATTGCAGTGTTTTTATTTAAGCATTTGTGATTTGAGTTAGTTGTAACTTTTGGTAACTTTTATGTATGGTCTTGTCAGGTTGTAATTACTTAGATGTCAAGAGACTATATCTAAGATCTGGAAAGTTGTTGAGTGGCTTTTGATTGGTTGTGACACATTTGGATTACATCTGCAGTGATGATTAAGTTTTCTTGAAGAAATTACCAAGTTATTAAATTTTAATATTAATTGATTATTGCATTTCAAAGTGTTGAGACCAAAGTTTAAAGATTAGCTGATTTTAAATTACTTTAAAGATACTTAAGAATAATTTCTTATCTAAGAGATACAAAATAGCATTTTGTATCCACAAACCAGTGTTTCTCAATGTTTTTGTATTGTGCTCTTTTTTCACATCAATTCTTATTGTGCCTCTCTTCCAAAAAGAAGAATAAAATAAGGTTCTTTAGAGCAAAATAATGCCCAATAAAATTATACTAATTACAGGTACTATTCGAATTACTTGAGTTTATTCTGAAGTATACAATTTTAAATGCATGACATGTTTGGTTAAAGCAGCAATGCAACTTTACACGAGATGAGATTCAGTTTGTGCCTTGGTTTGTTATTTATTGACCAATAAAATTTAACATGTGAATCGCTTGTCAAGCATGGCAGCCCGCATACCTCACTTTATTAAATCATTCCTGTATAATCTTTCACTGTAAAATGAACAAAATAACTTTAAAAAAGAGTTGCTTTATAAAGGTTTGTTGATATTCTAACATATAATCCAATTAATTATTAATGGTAACAACTAACCTGTATAAGAAGAAGGCTCGTGAAAGTGAAGATTTATAGTTTCTTCTTGTAAAACTTTTTGCTCTACTCAGTACTGCTATATTCTTCACTCCTTTAATCATCTTTGAAATAAAAAAGGTTTAAGATTGGTTTCAGCAGTGACCACTACAAATCTCTGTCATCAGAGCTCTGTACACACTAAATCTGGACTAAGAAGTGATTGGTTGATTTATAGTCACATTTATTTGACATTATGTAGTTTATATATTATTCAAGAATGAACTAAAATAGGAAATACTCAGTATTTAATATATTTTTGTTTAAAACTTTTTATAGCTTTTTATAGCCTTTTATAGCATTAAAATAGGTTTACCATTCCTGGTAAATATAATGACCAAGTAGGAAATATTGGTTTTATTTCAATTGATCAAATTAACAGGAATTCTATTTTCTGTACCAACTGACAAAATTAGACTAAAAACAATTTCAGTTTATTTTCTCAATAAAAATATAACCAATATAACCAATATAACCAACTGTCTGAGATCTTATACCGTAAACGAAACTATATTAAGGCTGAATTAGGATTGGTTTTCCAAATCCTGGGTTGTTAGTATTGAAGATCAAATTAGAGTAGAATTACAAATTGAAATAAAAGAGGTCATGTTCCAAGAAAGATGTCCTTCGGGGAATTGTCGGAAAACACACCATTGTGCAATGGTTAAGGGAAAACGTCTTACTTGACAATATTTTTATTTCGTCTAAACATTTTTCTATATTTGGTGCAATAAGTACTAACTTATGTCCTGGAAGAAGCAGTGTAAGTGAAAAGTTGTGTTGTTTGGTTGGTAAAACAAACGAATGTTTTTTATTTTTTTTTACTAATTATTTTTACAAATAAAAATATTCAAACAGTAAACATTGGTAAGAAAAACATTAGTTACAAAAGTTTGCATATTGTTTATTATATGATATTAATTTAATTTGTAAAAAACTTTTTTCTAATTTACTTTCTTATTTATTAAATATGAAATTACATTAGAAAAAAAATTGCTATTTACAATTTTATGATTTTATGAGAAATACTCGGAAAAACGACTATGGAAAACAGTCAAATTCTTAGAAATTTAGTTGTTATCTTCAAAGATAAATATTGTTATTTTCATATTTGTAGGAATTTTTTAAAATTAGCATCTCTTTGACATTAAAATTGCTTAAATATCAAAGGCTAGACAAAAATTCACGGAAAATCAAATGAATACTTGTAGAATTTTTTTATTTATCTTTGAAAGAGCATTTATTCAACATACAGCTGAACTCTGTTATAATGTTGTGTTTGGGATCTCAAAAAAATCGCATTATAACTGGTCAGGGCCACTCTCTCTACAGGCTTTGCCACGCTGTAAGTGGATTCGTGTCGTAATGGGTCACATTATAACAGGGTTTATCTATATCAATATAATTTTCACAAATGGCAATGTATTTTTGGAGGAAATGAAACCGTCTCTCTAACAGCACTTTGTAACTGCATAGTGTAATGAATTTGTTCTGAAAACTCACTGGGCCTTCACCATCCTATAACTTACTTATTACTTCTGACTTAATACATGTGATAACCAAAATGATTTTATTGTTAAATAATTTAAATAATTGGGAGGCAAATGGAACATTTTTTTTTACATTTTACTACTTTTTTCTGGTTTTTCTGTGTACAAGTAGAGAATTTTTCCCAGGTCAATTCCCAAATGCAGGACTTATCTGGTGTAGTACATAGTGTACTGTACAGAAATGATATTTGAGCTAAAAATCAAACAATTTGCTGAAGTAATTTATTTTCAAATTTTTGGTTGTATTGCTACCAGATTGAGACCACTTGAAAACTCATCAGATTCCACTTTAGATTGTTGCTTGGGGTCTTTAGTTTGTTGGTGTAAGTATTAAGTTATCTGATATGTCTTTGCTGTCACTTGGTGTATTTAAAAAAGCAGTTTATTTTTAAATAGAATTTGTCATTTCATTTTTTGGAGTTTTAGCAATGGTGATGGTTCTGAAAGATGCGTGCAGAGAAGCTTACTACATCTCAATTAACATATACATTTTACAATTTACATTAAAATTGCATTAATTATTCAATAAAATATTTCTTTTGGAAGTTTAGAATTTTTTTTTTACTTTTTACAGAAATGTTTATTTTCCTTTGGTCTAACGTTGTCTTTGCAATAGATCTAAAGTATCGATCTTAAAATCGATCTTTCCTTCACTATTTTTTGCTGTTATTTTGCTGGAGGAATTAGGTTGTGTTCTGCTATTTCACATGTGGCATGCTTAATGCAATAATTGATCACATCTAGTTGAATAATTTAAACAGTTTTGAGAATAACAATTTAAAGTTGACAATTTTACTTATCCATTTTTTTCTTTATTTAAAAAAAATTGAATTGTTGCTTTTCTTCAAACATTAGATAAAATATTTATACAAGATGTGAGTGAGATTATTTAAATTTGTTTATGGCAACTGAATGTGGAAAAAATGGAATGAAAAAGTTTTTAGTTAAATCTGCATTTATTTATATTTTCAAAGGGAAACTTGTAACTTACTGAATAAATTTAAATTTACATAAATAATGCAATAATTTCCATTTGAATAATGACTAAAGTGATAAAATGGTATAAATCAGAGTTTTCTACTGTAATGGTAAATCTGTTGAATGGTAACAGGAAATTTGAAAGAACTTTCACGACGGACTGAATAATAGAGTAATTGTGCTTATTAACACAGGAACAAGTAAGGTCACATGTACTAACATCTGACACCTGTTATGTTTATATTCATTTATCAAAAGCATTAATTAAATTGCATGAGAATTATTTCTTAATATATATAGCTGAGTGTTGTCTCGTTTTGATAAAGATGTATGGAAATGAATTGTTTGTATAAGAGACAAAATAAATAAGGGAATTGTTTTGAAGAATGCAATTTTTATTATCATAATAATGCATCACAGAATAATGAATTATTGTCTCTTAATGTATTTAAAAACTTAATAAAACTATCTGTTTCAGGAGTTACAAAAATTGAGTAAAGTAATAACAGTTGCAGTAAGAAGCAATAAAAAGTAGCAATAGTGCATGTCAGTGCTCGTTCTATGAAAAGAGGTTGGAAAACTCTTATACAATGTTCACACTGGATATTGGCATAGTGGATCTCATCCCATATAATGAAATCTGAAATGGATTTTATTTCTGGTGACTTTGATTTTAAAGTGTTCACACCAGAAGGCGAATTTGATCAATGTTGCATATGATATTATTACTGTTGCGTTTTGCTAAACAGGAGTTCACAATCGGTGTCACGCTTGGATTTTCACTAAACTTGGCAGGGGAAAAAAATTTAGGGAGGTAATAAACAGGGGGAGGAAAGTTAGGGGGGAAATAGTTTTCTGTGTAAAGTCTATGGAAGAGTGAAAGATGGTGCTGTTAAGTTGTTTAGAAGCGAGAAGAGATCATGAGGAGTGTTAGTGAGTCAGTTTGCTTCAAGACTTTGATGAGGTTAGTTGTGTTGTGATGCCTTTTTGGACACACGTCCTGTGGCCGTCACGTGACATGAATCTACCAACCAGGGTCAATCAGGAGGCTTCACTTTCTGATCACATGATCCTTTAATCTCCAACCGTCAAGGCTCAGTCAGTCCAGTGCTGGACACCGGTCAGAGAAAATCTCCAATCTGTGATCCGACTAGAAATCGAGACAAGCGTCAACCTGACAGAGATGAGTCTCTCCTGGCTAACTTTGATGCCAAACCTGCGGTATCATTCAGGTTTTCCCGATGATCCCCTCTTTGGCACATGATCATCTCCAGTTTCGTGGTTAGAGATCACAAAGCTTTATTAAATTATCATGGCTCGCCATCCTGTGACGGGCCATGGGCAAAAGGACTTAGGATGGCGCTGACTTTGTCAGCGACACAATAAAGCGGGCTGAGAGGTTGGGGGATTCTCTTAACTGGTTAAATAAAGAACTAATTGACTTAAAGCTTTGCCTAAAGTCTCTTTCATTTTGTGTCTGCCCCTTCTAGCTATCTAATGCACTCCAAATGCATTAGGTAGTCCGAAAGGCAGTTACAGTGTTTTTTTAAATTTTTATTTGTAATTGAATTAAGTGTGTGATTGTTGTTGTTCTGCTCACACTTCAACCAGGAGGGCTCCAGAGTGTGACAAAGACTTGCGATTTGATCAGCAAGGCACAGGACACTGGTCACACCTTTGGCGGGGGACTACCAGAACCATTAAGGCTTTGGCATGTTCGGGTAGTGGCACATTCCTATAATCCCAATTAGTTAAACAGTTAAACAATAAGGCCATGCGCTTCTGGTTAGCAGTTCTCATTGACTTTACACAGAAAACTATTTTCCCTTAACTTTCCTCCCCCTGTTCATTACCTCCTCAAATTTTTCCCCTCGCTATTTAGATCATGGGCTACAATCCTGCCAAGATTAGTCAAAATCCAAGAGTGACACCGGTTGTGAACTCCTGTTAAGCTAATTTCTGAATAGTTTCCAAGAACAATTCATATTGCTCAATAGTTAGTTTTAATTTTTCAGTTGTAATTTTGAAATAATTTACCTATTACCTTTCTTTCTATAAAGTTTTTATCTGACATAACACATTTTGTATTATCAGTTGCCAGATTTACGAATATATATTTTACAATTTTTTTTTTAAAATTTTTTTTTTTTAATTTGTTACGAGTATTTGCAGTGTTTAATATTACACAATAATAGCCCCAGCTTCAATTTGAGGCAATCTGATTAAATTTATCTATTTTTTAAATCTCATTATGATACTTCACTTTTAAAAAGTTGATGAATGTATGTTCCACTTTCTACTTTTAGCTATGAATGAACCTAATGAGTTAGCAGCTGTTACATGTGGTTTTTACTTTTTTTTATCCTTGTTAATAAAATAAAGTGACTTTTCACTCAAGGATTACCTGCAAGTAATATAACAATAGTTAGTGCTAACTATGGGTTAAAAAAATGTAGGCACATTTTTATTGTATAATTTAATCTATGAATAATAATAATGGGACAGTATTTGAAATAATAGATCATGGTATGTATGATTATTTATTATTTAAAGCTGATTTCTATTTGAAGTTTTTTTATAATTATTTAATAAATATAAATTTTTTGCAATTAAATGTGCTATCTGAAATATATAAGTGTCCTTGTATTTAGTAAGTTTTTATGATTTTAATTATTAAAATGATTTGTTGGATAATTATGTAATTAAAATGACATTTTATATTCATTAGAAACTAAAAGAGGATTTAATTTATAATATAAAAAAGGATTTTTGGGCACATCTTTAATTTATTAGATTTATTATTTATCTGAATTAAATTTCTACTTTAAATAATTGAATCACACCTAAAAATAAAAGCACCACCTGAAATAGAAGTGTAGGGATTTAAAGCATTAAGAACTTGGACATTTAAGGAAATAAATAAATAAATAAATAAATTAGTTAGTTAGTTAGTTAATTGACAATAGCTGCATTAAAATTAGAAATAGTGTGTTTAAATAGTGTGGACTGCTATGGCTTAATAAATTAAATTTTACATAAAGATAAAATACTAACTTGTAAGATAAAGTTGTACCAAAATAGGTAAAATTTCCTGTTAATTAAACTACAGCTAAGCAAACTCACTATTTTTAACCCGCAGTTAAATTTTTTTGTTGCACCAAACATTTGCCAGACAAACGATTGGTTGAATATAATTATGTTTTTTTTATTCAAAATGCTTCTGCTGAGAAATGTAAATGACAACCAGTTAAAAATCACTCGAAAAAATAAAGAAATACTTATTAACTTGACCTAAATATATAGGTCGATTCCAAATTTCCCTTTGTCCAACCTTTTGGGTGCAATGAAAAGTGGAAATCAGATAGCAATAGCAGACTAGGTTTTTGGTGAGTGCCAAAGCGCTCACAGCGGCCAAATGTCTAAATAACAGGATTGGAAAGAGGGCACAATAAAAACTGATATGAAAAAGAAAAGTGCAAAAAAAAAGATTAAGAAACACTGGTTTAATGAATTTAATTTATTTTCAAAACTAGTCCACAATTTAACAACAAGAATGAAGATATTACATAAATAAAATTTAAATGATTTAGAAAATTTAAAATGGAATAAAATTAGACGTTGAAGTAATTATTTTTCAAGAGATTTTAATCAGTGTTGTAACAACACCTTAGGTGAGTGTAAAGAATTTCTGTTATTTTGCTTTGCTTTTAATCTTGCAGCTTGATTGTCTTGTTTTTCTCTACTGTGGATTCTCAACTGAGATTTCTCAATGACTTACTTGAATGAAAATTGATGTACTGTAAAGAGTAAAAAGTTGCTATTTATAAATTTATTTTTTATTCCTTATAATCTGTACACATTTTTAAAGGAAAAATAGAAATGTTATCAACTTTTTACTAAAGTTAGTTGAACTTTTTACTGAAAACAAATTTTGTATGAATCATCTAATTTGTGTGATGCAAGAATATGCAAGAACACTTAAATTTTTTGTGAATGTTGGGTAAATAATTAAACATTTAAACATTAGACACACATAAGTCGGTAGAACTTTGTAATAATACACCATTTCAAAGAAAAGCAGTTACAATTATATTTTGTGGTTAGTGCTAGATTTTCCACTGGGATCAGTTGGCTTGGAACTGTAGCAGCAAATTATACGGTGCAGAAAATTTTTTAAACACTGCAGTCAATAAATAAATACAATATAACATTAATTTTAACTAACAATCTCAAAAATTTATAAATACTTAAAAAATATCTTTAAATTTTACACACACAGATTCAAAATGTACTGTAAAACAGGGTGATTGTGGCCAAATTTTTTGCCAAATCTTGATTAACTCTTAATGTAAGGTACAGAGCAATGATTTTTGTGGAAAAAATATTTCTGTATGTCAAACTACACATTCTCTATCTTTTTTTTAATTATGACAGTTTTTATTTCTAAAAAATGTGTGGTGACCAAATTTACCCACAGTATGGTGAATGTGGCAACATAATTTAATTTGCTGAAATGCCACAGTAAACCAATGCTCGGTTTTATATAGCATTTTTACAATTTTTAAAAATATAATTAACTAAAAAATTACTTTTGAAAAAAAAGCAAAATAATAACCAATTTCAATTTTTAATCAGATATTTGATAGTTTTTGTTTTATTTTTTACCAAATTGTCAAATTTAATTTACAGAGTAGCAATATTTTTGTGAGCTTATAAAAGAAAAAAATTGATAAATCTGATAAAAAATTAAATACAGAAAAAAGTTATTTTTACAACATTGATCTATATTGTGAACGGTTGTTAAAATTTTAGAATGACACCACTGGAATTCACATTACACTGTTCTTCTGGTAGACCAGCCACCAAGAGCAGATCCAGACATTATATTCAAGGGGATGAGGTTAGGGATGAACAAATGAGCTAATAAGATGAAATAAAACTTCAAACATTTAAATTAATCAAAAGACAAAAATATCTTACATTGCAGAATTAAAAAAAAAATTAAAATGGCACAAAATATCTCTTGAATTCAATTCAATGCTTGTGATCCTATATTTTGTGCAGGTAGGGTGAGGGGCGATCGTCCTCATTGCCATTTCCCCAGTATCCGCCACTTGAACTATTTCTGTTAAAATTTATTTAATAACTCTTCTAATTTCACTTAATAACCATATAAAACTAATAAAACGATGATTAATATGTCAATATCTTCACATTTATATGACATTTTATCATCTCAAACTTAGTATATTTACAAATCAACTCGCTACTTCTTTCCAGGCTACAGCATTGCTGCCACCGGGTGACGATTAGTGGCAATACGCGTTGTGACGGCCTTGCAATATTCTTTGTGCACGCACTGCTGAGGAGGATGCCAAGCGAGGCACACGCGTTATGCTCTGGATAGAGAAACACGAGACACACATATTTGATATAATTGATCCTCAACCAGCCAGCTCATCCTTCAAGGTAAGATTTTTAATTTGTTAATTTTTAAACTTGAAAGAAGTCAATAGTAAATAAAAAGTTTGAATAATGATTTATTTACTAATTCAATTATTTATATTAAATTAAATAAAAATATTTCTAGTGGTAATAATGGGATTTGATGTGATGTGCAATTCTCATGTCGTGCAGGGAAGTTTAGGGCGGTGCTTTGTACAGTGTGCATATGAAGGGTAATTTAGCGAGTTGTTTTCTTGGGACAAATCGTAAAGTTTTATATTAAAATGTTGTTTGAAGCGGTGAGTTTAAGTGACCTGGATTTATTTAATGTTGGGTTTAACTTATTTTATACTTTTTAAATATTTTTATTTATTTTTATTTTTATTTTATTTTATTTTTTTTTTATTTGTTTATATTAAATTTTATAATTCTATTTCAATATTCATTTTAAAATAAATATTAGAATATTACAATAAATTGAAAATCAATATTTTTTTGTAGTTTTATTAATTTAAAAAATATTTTTAAATTGAATTTAAATATAATTGAAAAAAAATATTGGATATTTATTATGAATATGTTATTTATATGGTGTACCTGAATATGAGATAAAAAACGATGTCTTTTTTAATCAGCTTTTTTTAGCTTAAAAGGTTTTTCCGAATTTTTAAATGGAAATTTTAATGCATTTTAAAGACCTTTTTAGCCAAATAAGCTGATTAAATGTTATTGCTTGAAACCTACCTTTATATTGAATGATTAAATTCAGCATAATATAGTTAGAAGGTTATTTTCATTGTTTTATGTAAATATTTTATGTGTGTGAAAACATTATAATGAGCTTTTATTCGAAATTATTAATTAAAGAAAAGCTTTTAAATTTTAAAATAATTCTCTACATTGTTATCTGAATTTTAATTTTGAAGTATTTTTAGTAGTTGTTGTTAATTATATTAGATAAATTTTATATCAAGATAAAATGCCTTAAAGAATAGTTGAGGAGGAATAATACAATAAATAAAAACAAATATGCATGTGTAAAAAGCAACAATTAATAATTAATTTTTATTCAATTAAAATTTTTTGAATCAATTAGAGTAATGTAATGCTCTAAGTGCCCTCTCTGGACACTACTACTTTAAGTTAATGTGAATTGCACTACAGTAAGTATCAGAGTTCAGAAATAAAGAAAAGAATTTCTTTAAATTTAATGTAAATTACGTTCTAGTAATTTTATTAGTGTTCGTTTAATAAAATAAAACTCACGAAATCATGCATAAAAGTTCTGGTTATTAATTAAATTTTATTTAATTAAAGTAATTTGTAAATATTGTTTTGTAAATTTTTTTAATTAAACATAATTCAATATAATAACTTTATGAACATTGACGATTTGATCATGGTGTGCGTATGACATTTTTTATTTGTTGAACATTTTAAATTATTATTAGTATTGACAGTTTTATCTAGGACAAAATGACGACATTGAATAGTTGTGGACAGATTAAACAATCAATTTGCTATTTGTATACATTATTTACTGCCATGCTATTTTCAAAACAATAGAAAAGTAGATTATTTTTATATGAAATAAAGATCACAATATCGGAATGCTTTTTTGCAAAATGCTTTCTTAAAGTCCTGAACTGTAACACTTAAAAAAACATTTATTTTTGAAATTTTTGGTTTCCGATGTATAGGAATTTCCTCCAGTTTTCTTACTTCTACGAAGTACTTATGCACTTAGGATTACGTGATAATTATTATAAGTCGTAACAATTAGCACATAATCCTAGCAGCATAAGTTGTGACGTCAGAATATGAAAAATGGAGTTTTTTTATAAATGTTTTTTAAGTTTATAAATAACATTCATATAATACGATCTTCATTTTAAAATAAAAATATTCTGTTTCTATATCTCTTTGAAGTAATTTTTTGTATGATTTTATATGATACAAAATGCTTTTAAAATATTCTAATTTAATTGATTTTGTTTAATATTTTAATTTATAATTGCATTTTAGATTTCAAGTTTATTCAATTTAGTGGGTAAGTAAAGTGTAGAAAATGATACTTTTCTCAATTCCCACTAGCTTAAGATTATAATTACCTGAAAGTGAAGTTTTCAACAGCTTTAATTTGATTAAAGTTTTAAATAATTAAATTAATTTGAATTTTAATTCTGGGTTTTTGTGAAATTTATGGTTATTTATTTGCAAAAAAAAAATGCGGGCAAAATTTGTATTTATCAAGATGAAAAATTGAAAAATATGAAAAATTCTGAAAAAAATGTCAGATTCTTTTATCTTGACAAATTGACTAGAAGTTGAGATAATATCTAATTTTTCACAGAATATTAAAAACGAGATTGATACAAATGCGTTTCTGGAAGCTTGTTGTATTGATACTATATTGTACTATTTTCTTACGGCTTCTGTTTAAAAGCTCTTGTATTTTTAAATTACTATGTTCAAGAAAGTTTATATTTAACATTAAAACAATCATTTATTTACATACTACAGTGAAAATAACTTAAGTTGGATAAATTATGTACATGCATGCTGGGTTTTCTCTCTTATTACATCATGCAGCTAAAGATACAAAAATAAAGTAATTGGATAAGGCTTTTATTCATATCTGTTTGATGTTAATAAACCAACTAAATGTTAAGAGAACATATTAGATTTTCTTACTGGGGTCTGTATAAATTTTTAATCGATTAGGAAATATCTATTAAAAAATCAATTAAAATAACGATTTTGTGACGACTTTTTACTTGGCTAAAAATAGTTTCAACTTAGTTTCATCATTATTTCTAAATAAATGACCATTTCTTAGAATTTGTATGATTAAACCTTCGCACACAAAACAATTGGAACTAATTCCGATCGCCAACATGGTCCCAAAGCAGCCGCTATCCCACACTTTGATCACTGATAGCTTGTCATTCATCGTTTGCTAGGTATCATTTTCATTTAAAACTGAAGTATCAGCACTTCCTTTCCAGCTCACTTAAAGTAAGGATCACTTCTTTCCTTCTAGTTATGCTAGAGTGGTTGTTGTTTACTTTAGAAAATAGTTTTTATTCAATCTTAATGAATCAATATTTATAAATACTTACCCCGTGCGTGGCAAATTGCAACTCGTGAGCAGCTTTGGGGCCCATTATGTGGTTCTTATCTACAAATAGTCGATGAAGTTTAATATAAATTTTAAATATGTACATGAAATTGCAAAGTGATAACATCGTTTTGCAATTTTTTATAATGGCAGTTAATTCTTTGAGATTCTTGTGGCTCGTAGTGACTTGACTCTGCTCATGCATTGATAGCTATGCTACAATGGAGTTATGAGAATGTTGCATTTGAGGTGTACGGCTCTGAAAGCATGTCCAATATGAAAACACAGATTTATTTAGTTGCTTAAATTGCTGTCTTCAAAGTGGGGTTCTGCCGTGTAGGTGTATTGGTCTGTCATTTCAAACAATTGTTGTTTGTTATCTGCATTGCTTAAATTCAATGTAGATATATGGCAGAGATTATGAAAGTAACAGGCAAAGTGATATCATTTTCTAAAGAAAATTGATTGACATTATCGGTTTCGGATTGGTGTCAATGACTTTCGATGGGGACATTTTTGGCATAATGTCCAAAAATGTAATCTGTATGATAAAACATGAAGTAAAATTCATATATTCATTCCACTAAGTTAGTGTTTTTAAAGTAAAGTGGAAATTTTGCCAAGATAAGTTTCATAGAAAAGTATTTTGAAGCAGTCACAGCTCACTTCCTTGGCAAGTGTTCTAATTGGTCTCATAAATTATAATGTTAAAGACAGATGTGCAAGCATCTCTTCATATTTTTATTTAGTAACTAGTTGGAGCACATTTGTTGAAGAGAAATGAGATATTAGAAAGTTGATGAAAATAAGATTTCTTGGCAGATATACAATACTCGTTTTACAGACATATGCTAAATATCATTTTTTTCTTAAGATATTATAAAATCTTTTTTTATATACTTTTAAACTTAATTACCTTATTTTCTTCTTATCATATGGTCATGTAGAGAAGATAACATTATTCATGTAATAAATACTTTCCATTCCAAACAATTCAACCACTAGAGAGGATTTCTAACTTAGGGGTGGAGTTAAGGATTGGCCTAATTGGCGAAAACACGAGTGACAGCTCCTATGATCTTTACTCTTGTTAAGGTTTTCTCTGTGATGGAAAAAATGGCAACTGGAAAACATTGCATGTAGAAGAAATTTTTATTTCACAGAACAAATCGCATCTTGGTACATGTTTCTGATGCCATATTTTTTTATTTATTGTACATAATCTTGAAAATTAAAGTAGTGATGTGATTCCATTGTGACTTTTAAATCAATTCGACCAGAGATTGTACTTGGATAGCAAGTGAATAAATATATATTTTTTTGGGCTGAAGAATACAATCTGGAGCGCCATTTGCAGAATTTATAAGAAGCGAGCAAATTCGCCAATTTTTTATTTTTAAATTCTCGTATTTGCATTTTGGTCTGTTTATCCCAACTTACAGGAATAAGCTATGTTCTTAGGTCATTTATGAGATGGTTTGATGTCATGGAAACAGGAATTAAATTTTGGATTTGGATTTCGTAGTCAATTAATTATGCAAATGTGGTAATTGGAATTGTTGTTATTCTTGTTTTAAACTTCTCTTCTTGTTAAACATTTTTACAGACAATAATTCCGTGGAACAATAATCTCTTAGGCAAATATTTTTAAAAATAAATACTTTTTGGACAATAATTTATGGAAAGTTTTTACATTTAACAATAACTGTTCAATAAATAGTCAAGTTTTGCAATATGACTGGTGGATTCTCATTGACTGAAATTTCTATTCTAAGTTGAAAGTGGAATTTTAGAGTGGGCCACTGGTCTGGTTTTGAGAGTTCTCCTGTTGCATGTATGTTTATGTTCAGAATATTTACGAGTTTTGGTGCTTAAAGTAAGAAGAGGTACTTTTATGACTGGTCCTGGTGGCTGTGTGAAGAATGGTGTTTTGCAAGAAGGACATAACTCCTATAAGAGGTTTTGTGGTCATAAAAAGAGGGTTTCTTTTGACAACTCGTCATCCACACATAGAGACATTTATGTGCAAATGCTGACCAAGAAGAGGTTTATATCCAGTGTGCTATCTTACTGGCAGTGGAAAGTATTGTTGAATTGATCAATACCAATTGATTATTTGGTTTGGTTCAATTTTCTTAAGTGAATTGTGCACTGTGAATTGGGTTATATTTACTAACATATTGGCCCAATGCCATTTTGAAGAATTAACTTAGCTTTTCTTGGTGTGGTGAATTTTTTGTTTAAAGAGATATAAAAACGTAGAAATTTTTTATTTTAAAAAAAGAACCGTGTTTTTAAAATGATATTTGCAAAGTGTTTTCTTAATGTATGCGATTCGTTAGGGCATATGTCTGTATTTAGAAATGTAGATTTTGAACAAATACTGAAAGGCAATTGCACCATTAAAATAGAGTGACAAATGAAATTACTAAAATATTAATAAATTAAAAAAAAAAGAAAGTAAAACACTGGGAAAATGACAAATATGGCCCTACAGCAAAACCTAAGACAATTTTGCATCACTTTGAATGTCAAGCAAGTAGTTAGTTTCATTACAACAACAAGAATAAAATAAACAAAGAAAATATAGAATATTTTAAATATGTGCATATATATAAATTGTGTGTAACATTTTTTTATTAAAAGAAAAGAAAGCTGCATTTCTTATATGGTAATAAGAATCAAATAAGAAATAATCTTTAGCTATTCATGCAAGAAATAATCAGCTTTGTTCTAAGGAATTTCACTGCATTTAACTTGAAAAAGAAATAAAAATTCATTCATAGGCAAGATAGATGTTTCTTACACCCTCAACAAAAGTTACCTTATCATTTCTAGTTGTTGAATAACTTAATACTCTTCCTTTGTGTACTTTAAAAATCTATGCTCTTCAGGTGAGTGCAATATTTTTTTTTCAAGATTGAGGTTAAGATAGCCAAGTGGGCTTGTTGCCAATAAGATCAGTTTGTAAGTGCTGAACAAGTTTTATTTCTTTTAGTTTTTTCCAATTTTTTGTTTTAGAATTTTTTTTACAGCGTTGTAGCTAAGCGACATGAAGACAAGAAGTGTTTATTGTGTTTGCAGTGTTGGTGTTGACACTCGGAATTAACGGTGAGTTTAAAATAAGAATGAAAGAAGCTTTAAAACATCAGTAAGTTGAAAAGATGAGAAGGAAAGGATGAGATTTTCTTTAAAGGAATGATGGAAATAGAGCTTTTCATGTGAATCAGTGGAGATAAGAAAAGAGCATTTGGTTTGTCATTTTTTTCTTTTTTGGGAAGAAAAGAGTAAATGGGGTGAGACAGAGGACAGCTTGGATTTCTTTTTAACTTTTTTTTACTTTAATTCTGCTTCAAAGATTGTAGAAGAGAATTAAAATTGGTTGTAAAAAGTTTGGTAACTCGAAGCTTGTTTTAGATCGTAGAAACAGTGGTTAATTGGATGGTAAAAGAAGAATTATGTAGTTTAATATAATTCATTTATGAGAACTAAATTGTTCCAACAAACATATTTATTGCTAAATAATTTAAATAATTAATCAAGACTTTGGAGATGTTTTATATCTATATCTTTCTATAATGAGCAGTTAAAATGACTTTCCCATATGTTGATATGGTATCTGTAATTTATTTATTTATTTTTAATGTTATTTGACCATTATTATTTACTTTCTTGCTTATAAAACAGATGGCAGCAGCAAACACGTATGCAAAATAACTACTATATGATTAAATAATAAAAATGTGTTTTTTATATAATACAACTTGTAATCTCAGATTCTCAGTCAGGTTTAATAACCATTTGTTTTTGTAAAAACTTTATACAGGGTGTCCCACCAAACACCTACCAGGTGAATTATTTTGCAAACATGATAATTTAAAAAAAAATTAAATTATTAATTTAAGTAAATGACATGTGAGGAATTCAATAAAACATGTTAAATTCATGTGACATTGTTGCATCATTGTTTTGCAACTTGTAACTTTTAAACCAACAATGCTAGGCATAAAATGTCAATTGCAAAGTTGTAGAGCATCATTTGTTTAGTACATTGCCACATTAAAAACTTTTTGTTTGTAGGACTTTTTTTTCTTAAAATTTAAAAAAATTAAAAAAATGATTTTTATTATGGGTGATGATTTTTACTTCAAAAAATAATTAAAGTAAAAAAAAATAATGAGGTACAAAAATCTAGCATTCTAGCAAAACCATTCTAGCAAACTCTGCCAATGGTATATTTTTCAATTCATTTAGTACTTCTGTTTGAAGAAGTTGTAAGTACTTAGCTCCAGTTAATGTTCTATTAATGAAAAAAGGCCCAATAAGTTTATTTCCAGAAATTAGAGCATTGGCTTTGATTATTTTTGTGTTTTCTTATTATTCATCCTTTTTAAAAATTATTTTTTGAAGTAAAAATCATCACCCATGATAAAAATCATTTTTTTAGTTTTTTCAAATTTCAAGGAAAAAAAGTCGTACAAACAAAACGTTTTTAATGTAGCAATGTACGAAACAAGTGGTGCTCTACAACTTTGCAATTGACATTTTTTGCGTAGCATTGTTGGTTTAAAAGTTACAAGTTGCAAAACAATGATGCAACAATGTCACATGAATTTAACATGTTTTAATGAATTTCTCACATGTCATTTACTTAAATTGGTAATTTAAATTCTTTTTAAATTATCATGTTTGTAAAATAATTCACCTGGTAGGTGTTTGGTGGGACACCCTGTATAGTGGAATATAAAACAGTGAAAAATATTATTAATGAAATAAAGAAATGTTTATTTTCTTTATTTTAAAATAAATATTTAAATATTATTAGAACTCTATTTGCAAAGTGTTTTCTTAATGTCCAACCTCTAATCCTTTAAAAAAAAGGTAGAAGCTTTGGTTTCCGATTAACCGAAAACGTCACAACTTTTGCTGTTAAAATTATGTGCCAACTGTTACTACTCAACGAACATGGGATCCTAACAGCACAAGAACTTTTACGTCATAAGATCATGCTAGTAAGTTACGAGCATGATCTTGTATCGTAGAAGTACGAAAAATATTTTAACGAGAAATGATTTAATGAATATGATCTTTATTTTAAAATAAAAAATTCTACATTTTTATATCTCTTCAAAGGAAATTTGTGGTTTGTTTGTTTTTTGTTTCTATATGAATTGAGTTGATGTTGAACTAAGTTAGTGGAAAAATGGAAAATTACAAGTCAAATTATGCTGCTGTTGCTGAGTAGGACATTGTCAAGTTTTAATAGCAATGCAAGTGGTTTGTGTACTCTGGCATATGCTGCAATGCATTTGAAGTGTTTACTTGGACATTGACATCACTTTGTGGGTCTGTGTAGTTATAGGAAAATTTCACATAAACAAACTTTAAATACTGCAATATATTTTTAGTTGGAATGAGAATAAAAGTTGACAATGCAATAAATAATTTTTTGTATTATTGTTTTTTTGTTTCAGTTTTAATAGAAATGTCACCAAATTTGAAATAGCAATTTATTCTTTTCTATTATAATACATAATACATACTGAAAGAAATGCTATTTTTGTTGGATACACTGAATCTTGTTGGATATATTTTATTTGTACTCGTAAGAAGCTAGGTTTTGATTTCATATAGTTATTTCTATTTGTAATACGCTACGTGGGGAGTCAGTGATATGATTTTGTTGATAAATAATGTATAAAGAACAATAAAATGGCAAGATAAAATATAAAAAAATATAAAAGTATTTTTTAAAAAATGATTTAGATATATCTGAATTGTAAGTTATAAATTGTATAAAATAAATTTATTTGTTTATATATAAATTTATTGGAAATATATAAAGGCTTTTTAGAAATGAATAAAGACTGCAGAGTTCAGGTCAAGTTTGAAGGTTTTACTTAGTGTGACTGATGAATGGCTCTTGGGGAATTTAGAGATTTTTGCTTGGTGTATTAGGGTAATAGTAGTGTAATTTAGTGAAACAGTTTGTAGTGAAATATTGGTTGAACCTTTTGAAAGGTTCTGAATTGCATTAAATAATTCTTTATTCAGAAATTTAATAATTCGTTTGAAATAAATAAATTAATTTTCAAAAATTATTTAAAAATGAAGTATGATTGATCTTATCAATAAATCTTTTAATAAATCAATTTCATTTGACTAAGTTAAAATTAATGGAATATTTTCGTGTTAATTAGTGTCAATACTGTAGATTATTAATTTAGTTATGCACAGATATGTTAACTCTGCTTCAGATAAGATAAGCAAGGTAGAAAATGCATATTTCATTAAAGAGTTTGTAATATATCATTATGTATGCAAACTTGTAATAATATTATTGCTGTTTGAGGAAGATTTTAGAAATTTCAAATAAATTACGACAGTTGTAAAGTATGATTTAAAGCAGTGATTTCTAACCTGGTTTACAGATCACCAGGGGTTTTCAAGGAGACCACAATTGTTTAGGAAATTGAATAATATTTCCACTGATTATTTGTACGTTCACGACAGCGATCACCATAATCAGCGTGTGATGAAACTCCATAATATGATCTTATTTATAAAGTGAGCGAAAATGTGATCTTGTTTCATATACAAGCTAATAAACCGGTAAATATGTTATTGTAAATATATTTCCGTTGACTGCTGTGACAAATTTTATAGCAGCTTTCACGCAGATTCAGTTAGCATTGTCTTGTCAAGTGAGAAAATATTCATGAAATGAATATTTTTACCTCCTGCTGGTGTACTAGGCTTAGTTTTATTCATATGTTGGAAGCAAACATGATGAATTTTTTTTATTTTCTTTTATCTTTGGGATTTTTTGGATGCACAAAGTTAGAGCAAATTTTGTTTTTACTGTAAAAATATTTTTAGAATAGATATAATTAATTAAATTGATGTTGAGTAAATGTAATTATCTTGACTTTTCAATAATCAATATAATTGACTAATAAATTATTTAAGATTGAATGCATCAATGATTTATTTAATGATAATGACAAAACTGACCTTGACAGTTGGCTTTAAGGTTAAATTTTAAAATTTTTATTAGTTTTGGCTACTACACGTGTTATTTCTTCCCAATTACTCTTTTGTTGAAGGTTTTTTTTCTTCTTTTAAAAATTATCATCAAACTTCTTAAAATGTCCTGGTAACATTAAGCAACATTTTATAAAGTTTCCAATATCAGCATCATCATCTTTCCATTTTTCTGCACTTTTTAATATTCTTTACTTTTGTTTTGTGAATATTTTTTCAACTTTTTGGGTGAGTTTGTGCAAGATTGTTATTGTTAAAGCAAAACAATATTTTTATAATTCGGATTGATAAATATGATTTTGAATTTCATCAAATTTATCATGAGATAAAGTTGTGCCTTATTACAGTTTGTCATCAAAGTTAAATTAATAATGCACACAGAAATATAGAGAGAAATTAATATTTTCTCCTAAGGAT
>JAQFZN010001020.1:0-19657 GCA_034687075.1 Geophilus carpophagus | reverse complement strand
TGTAACTTGATTCAATCGCAAAACAAGTACCGTTCAATAGACGGCAGTTGTAATAACGCACAACACGGCAACTGGGGAAGCGCCTTTATAGCCCTTGATCGACTCCTACCTCCGCATTATAGAGACAGATTCACTCAACCACGTCAAACAGCAACTGATGGGTTTCCATTACCCAGTGCAAGGAAAATATCTTCTGTTTGTATTGAAGATAGGAGCAGACAAAGTTCTTCCGCTACATTAATGACCATGATCTGGGGCCAATTTATAAATCATGATATTACTTTAACCGCCTTAAGTGCAAGTACGATTAATCTTAATATTAAAAATGTTATTTTATTAATTAATTTTTAATTTTTAATTAAATTTATTAGTGGCCAATGGTGCAGGTATTAAATGTTGCAGTGGACTTCAAGGTGTATTGCAACTTCTTCGTCATGAAGATTGTTTTCCAATAGTTATTGCTAAAGATGACCCTTTCTATGGACCCACAGGTCAAACGTGTATGGAATTTGTTCGTTCGTTACCTGCTGCATCAGAACGAAAATCATGCGAATTTGGTAAATATTTTTTGCATATTTGCAAATATTTTTGATTTTTTCTAAAAATCATAATTGTAGGTTTTCGTGACCAACTGAACGAAGTGACATCATTTTTAGATGGATCTGTTATTTATGGTTCAACGAATTCAATGGCAAGAGCATTGAGGCTTTTCAATAAAGGTAGATTAATTTTTTTTTAATTTATTTAAATTAAATATTATGTAATTATAGGAAAATTGAAAGTGATTAAATGTTTTGGTAATGATCATTTACCATTCATAAATCCAAATTCAAGCTCCTGCGATAAACCATTTCAAAATTTCTTTACAGGTAAATTATTAAATTACTAAAATAACAAATTTAACTCATTTTCTCTCATTTAATAACCTTATTCAATTTCATTAGGCGACATTAGGGCAACAGAACAAGCCCATTTATCCGCCTTACACACGATATTTCTTCGAGAGCATAATCGAATCGCAGAAAAATTATCTATTCTAAATCCTCATTGGACTGATGAAACACTGTATCAAGAAACGAGAAAAATTATCAGTGCTCAACTGCAACATGTCACGTATAATGAATTTCTTCCAGTTGTAATAGGAAATCAGATTATAGAATCAGCTGATCTAAAACCATTACAAAATAGTTTTAGTAATAACTACAGAGCTGATATAAATCCTGGAATATTTAATGAGTTTGCTGCTGCTGCCAATCGTTACGGACATAGTCTGATTCAAGTACAGATTATACAATATTTGTTTATAGTCAAATTAAATTTATACATATTTTTAAAGGGGACTCTACAAATGCTGAATGCTCAAGATGAAATCGAAGGCACTTTAAACGTTCGTGACCAATTTGCAACTCCCGTTCCTCTTTATTTTCCTCAGAATTTAGATAGAATCATCAGAGGATTAACTAAACAACCTGTTCAACAAGCTGATGCTTTTATGACTCATGACGTAAAAAATAATAAAAATAAAAATATAACACTAAACGTATAATTATATCTTACTATTTCTGAAAATATAGGTCACCAGACATTTGTACCAAATTAATTCTCGATTTGGATTAGACTTAGCAGCAGCAAATATTCAACGAGGAAGAGATCATGGTCTCCCTCCGTATAATTTGTATAGACAATTCTGTGGTCTTGATAAAACTACATCATTTGATAACCTACACATGAAAAATGATATTAAAGCCAAATTGAAAAAAGTTTACAGGTGGGAAAAAATATTATTTGTAATCTTATATCTAAATTATTTGGGAATATTTGTATTTTCGCTTTTAGACATGTTGATGATATTGATCTATGGATTGGTTTAATATCTGAGCGGCCTTTGAAAGGTGCATTAGTTGGCCCAACACTGGCTTGTTTATTAGCAGAACAGTATTGGAGGATAAAAGTTGGTGATCGGTACTGGTATGAACACAGGAATAGTCCAGGAGCTTTTACATTAGGTAGGATTTAAATTAAATTCAATATCTGTAATTAATTATTAATTTGTGTATTATTAAACACAGATCAACTGCGTGAAATTCGTCGAGTAACTCTAGCAAGATTGTTGTGTGACAATGGAGATACAATACATCAAATGCAGCCTTTAGCTTTTCTACAACCGACTGATTGGTAATGGCAATTGTTTGTTTCTTATAATAATGGAAATTAAAATTCATACCTTAAAATAGGAATCCAAGAACTAGTTGCGATGGAAATGCAATTCCGCAGTTAAACATCAATCTGTGGAGTGAGGTTTTCTCGAATGGGTCTAATTCAGTTAGAAGAGAAAAAGATTAAATATTACTTGTTTAATTTAATATAAGAAATATTAAAATTGATATTTATTTATATGTTTATATTTTCTCAAATAAACCACTGCTTTTAGTTAGGCAGCCATGTTTAAACTTAGTGTGCATAGCAGCCGTCAGAGGGAGTCAGACCCTTACAGGTAGCACGTGAGCGGCTCCGTATACGGCTATTATGCCCATTTATCAACATAAAATTAGAATTTATAATTGCAAGTGTCTTAAAACAAGTTGAAACTAAAAAGTTGTTACATTAAAAGCACGTATTACAATATTGTAACTTAATCTAATGTGAACTTACCGGCAAGTAAACACTCCCATTGGCGGCAGCGAATTTCATTTCAAAATTACCGGGTTGCGCGCGCATGAGTACCGTTTCCAGTTTAACAACTACAAGTGCAAACTGACACACATGAGCTGGAAAAGGATAAATATACAAATTCTGTTGGTAGAGGGCAGCGCAAAAATTAGACTTCAAAATGAAAAGTTAAACATTCTGAAGCAGTTTTGAGAGAACTGCTTCGACCCTGATTCGGATGGAATCCGACGAGTATTTCACTATCAGATATTTAACGAAAAGTCGCCAAAAAAGCCGCAGCAGATCAAACAGCATGAATCGATTAGACGGAAATGTAAATACCAGAAAATGTAGCAATTCGTTTTGCAATGCTGATACTATGGATTTCTCTATGTCACATCTTTCCAAGGTTTATTTTATATATACATATAAATATATATATATATTTTTTTGTGATTAATTTAATGTTTGTAATCACAGGAATTAAATTTACTAGGATTCTCGTTCGTTTACCATAGTGGATCAGGGCCAAAAGATTCTGATATAATAAACTTAATAAATGCCAGCTATGAATTAATTCAATATCAGAAACGTAATATGAAAATTCAAGAAGAATTGGAAAATAAGTAAACATAATTTTGACATTTTTTAAAATTAAAACTGTAATTATATTTTTAAAAAATTTGAAAAGGAATCTGAGAATAACCAGTGATCTGGATTCTCTCCATTCAACAAACAACCGATTAAAAGACACAATATCACAATTTCAACGTAACATTGCAAATCTACAAGAACAAGAAAGACAACTGAATAACCAAAATAAAACTTTACACCAAAAATTAAAGGCCAAACTTGAGGAGGTAAAATATTGATGAATAGATTTTGAAATTTGAATACTATTTGAATTCTATAAAGGTTAAAAGATTGCAATCTGTTCAACAACAACGTGAAACTCAAGCATTACATGACGCTAGAAAAAAAGAAAGAGAAATGGAAAAACTACGAGAAAAATTGCAACAATTACTCTCAGATCGGAGCAAAGATCGACATTCAGGAATGGATGTGATAAATTTGCTACAAAGAAAAGACGGAACGAGAGGAAAATGGAAAACAAATAATTTGGAAAATAAACAAGAAGATGAAATGTATCAAATGATTATAAAAGATTTCGAAGAAAGACATCGACTAATAATGGAAGAAAATATTAATTTGAGGCAACTTCTGGCAGATATGAATAAAGAACTTACTTTAATATCCAATTGCATAAACCCAAACCTAACAAAAGTATGTCAACAATTTAATTACCAATTATTTTTTTAATATTAATTTCTTATAGGATCCTAAATCAGAATCAAATGATTTTGAAACATATCATCCAGAAGGACAATTTAATATGCCATTTGAACTTATGCACGAAAAAGTAAAAAAGAGCATGAAGGATAAATTTTCATTACTCAGACAACGGTTCCTGGAAATAACTAAAGGAGGAAAAAATACCACTGCCAAAAATACATCCGTGTCTACAAATAGCTCAAGTGTTCCTATTGCTCGGAAGGTCTTGGAACAAGACTTTACCCAGAGTGGTTTATCTCCGTCCACACAATAATTAAAGAAGCTACTAAGCCAAATGGTTTGCTGAAACAGTGACTTCTTTAAAAAAAGAATTGCCTGCATTTATTTATTAAGGCATTTTTTTTAGCTAGCTTACCAAAATTTTAAAATTAAAATTTTTGGTGTAGTTAATAAAATTTGATACCGAATATCAAATTTTAATATAGAATGTGTTATTTTAGGAAATTTTGAATTTTTTTCTGAAAAATTCATATTTTTCCTAGCAATTAGATATTTTCAGAGAGATGGTTTTTCAATCTTAGTTTTTGAGATTTTTTTATCGCGTGCATAATTTAAATTTGCGTGTCTTCCTGTAAAAGTATTTAATAAAAAAAAAAAAGTGCCAAACTATTGTATTTATTTTTCTACCATCAGTTTAATATCACCAGTTTATTTTTAGTGGAGATGTTTTACTCGTCTTAAAATATTTCAAACGAAGTAAATTCATGGGAATTTCATGTTTATGTTGTATTAGAACGTTATACAAACACTGTACAGCCTCTGCTGGCAATTTAACTTTCATTTCGTCAGCATAATGAAACGTTTCGAGCGCTGCTCTTATGTTTTCGTTTTCACCTATAGAACAACGTGGAAAAACAAATTAATAAATGAATATAAATCTTTTAAGAAAAACCAATTTCCTACTCACACTGCAAAATTAATAACGCTCCTAAAAATGTATGCAAGTAACTATTTAAATTTTGCTTCAAAACAAATTCTATCAATCGTTGTAAAAGTTCTGTAGACCGATTTGCTAATGCAATCCGAATTAAGCAATCAAATTTCACCACCACACGATTTTTTAAATCAGGATTTACGTCAAATAAATTATCACACACATTCCACGCTTGATAATCAGTACTCATGATACTAACTGACCATAAATACACAGCAGGAAGAAAGAAATTATCATTCAAACATTTTTTACTAAATTGTTCTAATGCTTGATAGTGTTCTCTTAGTTTTTTCGTAAAAACATGTTCTATTAGAAATACAGTCATGTCAACTATTTTCTTTCTTCGTTGATCATGAATGTTAAATAAGTCTTGGAATATTTGTATCGATTTGTCAACATCTCCCATCTTCCACATTCCTTCTGCTTCGTAGTGTTTATAACCCATCATCCATTCAAATTCTTTTGGATAGGCGTCAAGACAAATTTGCTGTACATGCTTAATATTTTCTACGTCACCGTTTTTTGCAAAATAACTTGCTAAGATTAAAAGTGTGTTGCGAGATGGAACGAAATGTAGATTTTCAAAATAAAATAATTTTTCTGAAAGTTTTCCAGTCTCATTTAACTTGATTAAATTCAACAAAACTTCGTCACATGTATCATTTTTCTTAAATATTCTGATTTTTGTCATTGAACCCAAGACTTGACTTGATTCCGAAGCTTTTTTTCCCTGAATTTCACTTGATTTAATTGGTTCTTTAGTTCTTCTTAACTGCAGTTTTGATACTAAAGCCGATACGTTTGTCGAATTCGTAGCTTCGACAACAACACAACGGACGTGAGAGTTGATTAAACGCACAATAAAAGATCTTTGACATGTCTTGAGCATATCTACTATGAAAATAAAGCAATAATAAAATCATAATAAAAATAAAAGCTAGCACTCAAGTATGTACCTGACAACCATATTGATTCAATACAGCACCTACCGAGAGTAATGGAAACTAACTCATACGTCAGACTTAATTTTTGGCGGTTAATTTAAAAACTAACTAAACCAAAAAATAAAAAATAATAATTTCGGTACATTAAATGTTTATTATAATTTTGCCAAAAGTTTCATTACAGGGCACTTTGTAAATTTATCACTGAAAAAAATGAAAATAGAAATCAAAACTCAGTACAACGTACATGTTAAATTCTTCTCCAGTTCTGTGATAGTGTAGCTATCACTCCGTAAATCAGTAGCGAAAAAATTATGCACAGCACTAGTTATCAAAAATTCGTAAAACCCTTTCACATGCTCAAAGCAAAACTGCAATGCTTTCATTGCCAACCCGTTGTAATTAGCAATCACTTTTAGATCTTTCAAATTCTTGGTTTCTGCTGTCATTTGAATAGTGTCAACATCTTGTCCTTCCTTGTGCACACTCTTAATAAAAGTTGTTAAATTTTCAACATTCAAGTCAATGCTACCAACTTTGGACACACAGGAAGGCAAGGGTTGTAATTCATTAACACACATTGAAAGTTGTTTCTCTAAATTTGTATCTTTCATCCTGAAATTTAACGGTGATTCTGAAGAGTTCCTTTTTTCACTAGTTGAGTTGTTGTTAATTACAGTTTTCGAAATGGAATTTAAGTTTCTGAAACAAATAAATTAATTTAGTATATCACAACTCAATTTTAGACCCTGTGTACGCACTGAATTCCATCAGTCAAATTGCAAAAGCAGGTTAATTGCACAGATGAGGTAAGAAAGGTCATGTGATTTTCATGAATTATAGGACATTTACTCCTATAGTGTTGGATCAAATGGTAGTCCCCTACTGGTGTGTAATTCGAACCCACTGGGTATGTGAATACGCACACATTACATGGATGTAATGCAGCAAAAGTGATGGTTCGATTAGGACTAAAATATAAAAAAATTAAACTTTAGTAGCTTTTAACAAATATGTTTTTTTGCATACAGAACAGAATCTGACATATGTCCTGTGACTCGTTTCCAAAACCTGTTACATTTTGATCGCACAGTTACATGACCAGTATTGAGAATTGGTAAAACTAAGCAGATGCATAGCAAAATTAAGAGAAAACGCATCATGGATTCAAATTCACAACCTTAGTCCAATTAAACTAATAAAAACTCATGTTATTTTCCAATGCCCTGTAACATTATGGCGAACTCAGATACAAATTTTTCTCATCTGCCTATCCTGACTTGTCTAAAATCTAAATATGGACGTCTAAATTGTTATTTATAGACAATGAACTGAAGTGCTGCTGTTGATAATCACAGCAAACAATATTAAACCCCTTTCTGATTATTAAATTAGTAACAAAACAATAAAATAGGGATATTGTTAAATTTAAGCTATAATAAGAAATTTACAAGCAAGAAGAAACTAAACTGAATTTAAAAAACAAACAAGTTATTTGAAAAAGGATTGGCTTCTTAGACCTAACAAATGTTAATGGATACGATGAAGGACATTTCTGAACGCAATTCAGCGCTCGCATTGCTAATACACAACCAAAGAGAATTTGATGAACATGCAAAACATATCCGCGACCGTTTTCTAGATGAAATAATTGTGCTACAAAGAGAACAAGATGAAGACTTAAAATATGAAAGAAAACACGTGTTAGATTCGTTAGAGCAAACACGTAAGGATCAAGTTGAATATGCACGACTCGACCGGCTTCATCAAATTGAATCTGTTGTGCAAGCTAGCAAGAGATATGATACACAAGTGAAAATCGATCGGCAACTTCAATTGAAAGATACTGAACTGATGATAAATGTTGAGAATGAGTTAAAGCGCACAGAAAAGGAGGCGATGTTAAATGAAATGACAAGCTTGCGAAATCAACAAGTAGATAATGGACGATCTGAAAGAGATTCTTTATTATTGCAAGAGAACACTTCCGGAGATGAACGTCGTGAAGCTTTGAAAAGAATTCGAAAGAAACAGGAAGAACACTGCAAAATAGAGAATAGTCACACTTCACAGTTAATTTCGAAGCTTCGAAAAACACAAGACATGCATACGTTAATCGAAAGAAAACGAAACCTTGAAATATTAGATCAACTGCACACACAGCAAATTGAACAGAGTAAGACCGAACGTAAATACGCTGCAGAAGCTCTAGATTTAATGCGTAAAGAGCACAACGATCATATAAGCTTAGAACGTAAACAAGCGGTTGAAGCATTAGCACGAATTCGGAGAGAACAGAAAGAGCACTTTGGAATTGAGCATCGACTTGCTTCTGAATCACTTAGCCACATGAGGAAAGAACAAGAAGAGCATTCAAAAATAGAAAGAAAACGAGCTCTACTTGCGTTTGGTAATGCACGAAAAAATTTTGAAAGATATACACGACAAAAAGCTCTAGATATGCCGACGACTTCAGCAAGTGATCACGAAATAATGGCAAAGGCAGTTAGTATTGCGTTACAGGAAATAGAAAAAGAACAAAATAAGTTTTTAGATCAAGAGAGTAATTATGCGATGCATGTCGTAGATCTGATACAGAAGAAGCATGATGACAACTTAAAAGCAGAAGCTAAACATGCAATAGATGAAACGGAGAGAATGGAGACTCTTAAGATAACGCATTTGAAGGAAGAACAGAAAAGAGTGAAGGATATTCTAAATAAATTTCGGGAAAATAAGAAAATTTATCGTTTGCTTGAAAAGGATCGTTTTACAGAAATAAAACAGAATATGAAAAGAGAATATGAAAATCATATTTCACAAGAACGGGATTTAATGGTAGAATTATTAAATCAGCTTTTAAATGAACAAAATGCACATATTGAAATTGAGATTAAAGTGTTCAAAGATGAATGTAAATTTGAGTGTTAATTGATAATATTTGTTATGCAAAAAAATTTAATTTATATTTTAGATTAATTATAAAATTAATTGTAATGTTTAATTTTTGTAAAATGAAAAATGTCAATATAATTTATTGCTTTCGTTAAGATTTTTTTGTTTGTTAATAAAATTCTACAGCTTGTTTATAAATAAATAAATAAATAAATAAATAAAATAACAAAAAAATTCGAATTACAATTTTGAAATCAAGTTCAAAAACCTTTCTCGTGGCCCTATTAAAGTTGTAGAAAAAATGTGAGCACGAAAGTCAGCCAGAGGGATAATTTTTTTTTTGACCTTTATAAAAGAAAATCGTTACGGAAATTTTTCTTTTTCTATTTGCTGATTGATTCGTCTGCACTAAATGGAAGATGAAGGTGAAGTTTTATCTTTTTAAATATTTTATTTGTAGTATATTTATTTTTAATTTAATTTTAATTTAATTATTTATTTCTTGTTTATTTTTGTGATTAAGAATAATCTTTTATCATTAGCATTTCAACTTAAGATTCATCTCACTAGTATATTGACTCACTCGCAAATTAATTTGAAATTGCGTAATTTAAAAGACATTGCTCTGCAATTTTCCTCAATTTTTCAATTATAGTTGATTATCAGTAGAGAATAGTTTTAACGAACTGTTGATTTATCTTTTACCGTTACAATTTAAAAAAATCAGTTTTGAATTTTAAATAAGAATATCGTACTTAGAATCTACTCAACCCAAAACCCATGTGAAGGTGAAACACCTCCAAAGTAGACCAGTTGGTCAGATTTCTGTTTATTGTCAGGACATCGATCCCTGAACCGCCCCATTCCACATGCCTAGGGCATTAAAACCCAAGTGCAAGGTACTTGACTCATAAATTTCCAGAAAAATCCAACGTAGTAATCATTTTCAGGAAGAACTTTTATTTTATTTATTTTATAAAGTGCAAATGCACTTTAAAAATATAATAACAAGTTATTATTATTTAATATATAAAATCATGTCATTTGACTGACATAACCCACATGTGAACAAAAACTAGTGACAACTAAAACAGTTACATAATCTTAATTCTTTTGTTTAAGGCAATCTGAATAAATTACTTTACCTCGATAATAATGCGATTGATTTTAACTTGACCCTCATAAACTAGCACATCTTCAATTGTTTATTAGATATTTTAGGTCACTTTAAAAAGCTTTTACATAAAATACAATTATGTACAACTCTATCTACATAGATACAATCCTGAACTTGAAAGAGGTATGTTTTCTAGACTCTATAATTATTTGATTTAAAAAATGAGTTAATTTTTGCTCAAATTTAATTTCAGAAACATGTTTTATCTGACCCTTGTTTTTTTATTCCAATTCCATCAAGCTTACTGCCAACCGACTATAAAACATGGCTTTTTAAAACATCTCATCCCTGTGAAACCCATCAATCCAACTGATGTTCATCGTCAAGGTTATTTTCTTCCATTCCAGTCGAACATGGCAAATCAAGTACATTTAATTCCATTCCATCCACAACAACAACCTCAGCCACTGAATCCGCCCTTCAGGCCGCAATTAATTAACGAAATTTGGTCGCAACAGCAGACGCCAGTGATACCTTCACCTTTCCAAACGCCAGTAGGTCAACAAGTTGTTTTAGGTACAAACTATCCTTCGTCTGCAATGTATCAGAACTCATTAAATCATTACGGAATCGTTGAAACTAAACCTCAATTTTTGGACACTTCAAACACAGAATTTTTAAATTTCGGTTTGAATAAAACACTTATTACACGCCCGTTAGCTTTGCTCATAACTGGAAAATCGGAAAAAGGTAAAGGCTTGCTCCGAGACGTGCTTCTTCATGTGGATTTAGATGAATCGGTAATAAGAGCATTGAAGCCTCACGTGCTTGAAGAATTGAATTTATTTTCTCCTAATGAATCAAAATGGTATCGTATGATGGCAGAAAGAGTTTTGAAGCGATTCAAATCAAGGTATAATTTGGTGTTTGTTCCAAAACCACCAACGATAATAGATTTGTTTGAAAGAAGGGAAGAGAAAATTTGGAACGGGCCAAATTCAGATATATTCAGAATTGATATTCAAGATATTATTAATCCAAGAAAATAAACTAATAAATGCATCAGTTTTAATTAATAAAACAAATTTTATTTTTATTTAATTGTAGTTACTGTGTAATTTGTTATTTAAAGATGATTAAAATAACAACATATCTTAACTTAAAATTTATATACTATAAAATTTTATTTATTCAAAATATGTACATCAAGACACTTTTATAAATGGCACCAGACCAGCCAAACCAGTGGAAATGCCTTGACATTTAATATAAACATTCTCTGAAGTCATAGATCTTGACTAAAAAAATACTACACAAAATAGTTCGTAATTTAAACTCAAACACTGAATGAGTGATCACTTTGGTGAATCGGTATCCGACGTAAAAGCCCATCCTAAATTTTGGATAAAAGTTGTGAATACATCTCTGAATGATAACCGTGATTTTTCTTCGTCACGGTCACGGGGATTTGATGGCCGTTTTGATGGTCTCTTCTTTTCAATTTCACTATCCTCGGATGTGTCCAAGTCATATCCAGTTAAATAATCATAAGCAGGAGCATACATTGGATTTCCGTACATTGGATTTCCATACATACTTGGATACATATTCGGATTAGCAAACATGTACGGCGTTTGTTGCTGTTGATACTGATGTCTACCTTGAGCTTGAGGATTCATCTGTTGAACTAAATTCATTACCATGGCAACTTGTTCCATAGCTTCTTGTGGATCCTGCTCCTGCTCTTTACGAGCTGTTGCCAGTATAAATAAACTTAGCAAGACAACAAACATCTAAAATAAAAATTAATTAATTAAATAAACAGAAAAATGTATAATTAATGTAAAATAAATAAATAATTACCAATTTGGTGTGGTATAACATGTTTTTCAGCATCGCAGTTTGCCTTGGAAATTGGTGATGGTTTTAATCCGAAAACGCTTAAAGAATGACTCGCGTCGTTGGTTCCAAGTTTTTATACGAACAAAATGTGGGTCACTAGAACAGGTCAACTAACGTTGCTTCAAATCACGGTTGCTGTTCAGATGTTTTAGTAGTTGATAAGTTCATTGACAGTGATGGTAATAGAAATGGTTATGATGTACTGCAATAACTAGTAAAAAGTGTCGAAAGTCTTAACCATGCATACGAATAATGTTTATATTCGAGAATTGGCAATGGCCTTGAACCTGACCTCAATTGGACTTGAATAGAGAAGTGGGGCGAGAAGGAGTGAATTTAGAGTGTGCAAATGGATTAATTTCGTTTAGAGAGAATGTTTGGAATGAATAAGGATCTAATTTTTTTGTTGTTTCAAAGAAATAGGTTGTATTATAATTTTTTATGTTGGGAATCCTTTAACGAAACAATAGCATTGTGGGATAGTGATGGTTCATTGAAAAGTTTAATTATTTTATAGTTTTAACCTCAATTTAATTACGCTAAATCATTAATTTAATTGGCGTAATTACTAAAATTAGTACTATATCTATACTATTTGAATAGTCTCATGTAACTCTTACAACTTAATTGGTTATTTAAAAACCAAGTTACCAAACCCGCTCTCCGGAAGCAGATGATACAAATTACTCATGAGTGACAAAGACTGACAACGTTTAGTGTCCGGATATTGCACACTCCGTAAATGTATTGCAATAGAGAAAAATGCTTTTTTCAATTGCAGTAAAGAGAGCATAAAAAGAACCATTCCCAGTTGGATTTAATTGCTGAGAAAGGCTTGTTCGCTGCAGATGCTTAAACAAATGACAAGTACTAATGCACACTCTCGTACAGCTTATAATAATCCAACTGCAATGTGTATTATTATCAGCTTTATGATTCCATAATAAATAAAAACAATTCTCTGAATTTGAATGTTTCTTTTTAATCACGTTTTGATACAAATATTACCTAAACATTATACAGTAAACATCTAAATGATTGGAAACTTGTTTACATTTTCCATGCAGCCGTGTAATCATATTATATTAAATAAACAAAAAAATAACTTAATAAAAACTATGTGTAATTAACTCTCCTTTAATTTGATTTTTCTAACAGCCCTACATAAACAACATTCTTCGCTACATTTACGACTTGTTTTTTATTTATTTATATAACTCTCTTTTGCACTTGGTCATAGAGTAATTATTTTGTTAATTTCTATGTCAACCAACTTGCGTAATACTCAATAAAGTACTTTATTAAACACTTCCTTTCTCTATTTTCTAACAAGTTAAATTCCTAATACATAACATCACTTCTTATTTTATAAGTAGTGTCTCAAATTTATGCCGTAAATTTAGGTATATCTTTGATCTCATACATCAAACTAAACCACTTTCATTCTCGATTATCACTTCTGGCTTTTTTCCAAGGTTTCACTCTCTAGCTACTTCCTGTTATATAATCCCACCCCATGATGTCATAATAAAGACTACTTTCAATAACATTCTCATGTCCAGCTGTCTGTTAATAACCAATTTTTGCTGTATTTAATCGTTTTATTGCCTTGGGAACAGGGTGAAGGCCATTAAATTTAAATTTGATCATTTTTGACGTCATTAAAATCAAATAACAAGTTGAATACAGTAATCAAAATTCAATTCATTAGTTTGCTTATTGGAAGCTGTGTACTGGAAAATGATTTCAAACGTTGCCTTAAATATATAAAATCCGTTTCAACATCTGGATTCTTAAGGATATTAAGTAATAACTTATAAACAAATAACTTAAGCTGATATTTTAAGAATTTGTTTATTTTTATGCTGTCAAAACTAGTGCAAAAAATCATAAACACAACTATTTTAAACTGTATGTTTGAGATTTTGCTATTGAAATTAATTTAAAAGTACTAATAATAGTTTCTTTGTAGTTGTACAAGTTGTTACGAGATTATCAAATTCATTTGATGTCTGGGCTGAGGTCGAGATTAACGCTTCAATTTTCTCTTGACTTCATTTCGATTTCCTGCATGTAATGGACAAACTCATCGGAGTCGGCAGCCTACTCTTTCTTTTAATTTGTCAGCTTGTTCAAGGTAAGTCATTTTAATACTTTAATAACATTGTATAAAACTCAAGGTAAAGGCTACTTTTTATTTTTCTCTTTTAAATACTCACTTTCAGTGATGTTTTACAAGTGAGAATTAACCGCAATGCAAGTTAAATAGAATCAGATTTTTTTTTTTACTTTCTAAACTTAATTTAAATTTGCTCCAATTATCAATTTGCTTCAAAAGAAATTAAATTAGGAAAAGTAAGAGCTTCTACAAAGTAAAATAAGAAGATAAAAAAATCAAAATTTTTTTAATATCGTTAAGTTTCGATATCCCATCATTATGAATATATAAAAATATTTATGCATGAATAAACTTAACACAATGCTGTTTAAATTATGGGCATCCGTTTTTATTCAAATTACATCTTTTATTGGACATTATTCATATCTTTAAATAATCATTAGCGCCCTATGACTCATACAAAAAGTACTTAATGTTATTCCCTTGTCTCAATTTCTCACAGCATGTTTAGATGTAAGTGTTATATAAAACTTACTTATGATTTATTAACACATTGTTTACAAAGTCATTTTAATTCATGTCAGCACCTAAAACACTAAAATTTTTAAAGAGCAATGACCTATACGATGTTGAAATTGCTCAAGTACACTTTTAGCCTTTTCTAAATAAAGTCCTCATTAATTTGATAAGGAGTAAATCCATCAATCAATTAGTTGATCTCGACACTCTTCAGCTGAATCCCTCTTTTTGTATTCTTTATCAATCACATTTAATCACGTGCATTTAAATTTCGAAATCATGACAGCATTGATTCTCAGATTTTAAAATCACTGATTTCAGTTGATTTAGAATTCTCAAACATTCTTGTTCAATATTTATTAATTACAAATCACCGTGTGTTATTATTATTATTATTATTATTATCGAAATTAAATAAACTTTTTACTGTATTTACTTCTATTACTATTAAAACTCTAAACATACCTTCAAACACTATATAAATTCATTGCACTTTAAAGTTCTTTTGCTATTTCTTATCAGATTTTAGAAAATATTTTGCTTAAGGTATATTTAAGCCCACTATAAAAAAATCCTTGCAACCTGATTACAGGTGGTTCGAATAGGGATTTAGCCTTACATTTGACATATGCCAAATAATTCACCAATAATTACATAATGGCATTATAGCTTTCAGCATTAAACCACAAACTCCTTTCAGGCAAGCAGTGCATGTACCCTGGCCATGGATTACACATGAGAACCAACATGACAACATCAACTGTGATTTACAATACAATGATCAGTTACAAATGTGATGCTGGATTCGAAATATTTGGGCCCATTACGAGGAAGTGTCAAATTGATGGAAAGTGGACCGGGAAAGAACCTGTCTGCGGTATGATTAATGCAGACATCCATTCTAAATTAGAGATCGTGTCTGAATGTTGTATTTCATTTACAGCAGTGAATGTAGCACGACATGGCAAAGTGGTTGCTGCATCAACCAATGTAGATACACGTGAAGGGCCGGATGAATGGTCAAACATAATAGATGCCTATATTAAAACTTGTTCGGTTGCTTCGAACACCGACATGATGTCATCCTCGTGGACAATCGATTTGTTGTTTGAATACGGAGTCAAGTTTATTAAAGTGGTATTTGGAGAACCAATTAAAGGTAAAAGTATTGCAAAAACGGAGATAAGTTATTTCTATTAGAAAGTTAAATGCTGCTTACACGTTTTAATGAAATAAATTTTCATTAATGTGGAATTCAATTTTTAAAATTACAAAAAGAAAAAGCACATAAATTTCTATTAGTAAAAAGTAACCTATAATTTGCATTCTTTCCTTCTTTTTTCTTTCAAAAAAGGGTTGGAGTGTTGAAAGGTAGAGAAAATGAAATAGATTAACCAAGCAATATATTTTTAAGGCGCCATTAAGCTTAGCCTTCAATAGAAATTTCTAATTTGGCAAATAAGAAGCTTAAATTTTAAAAGAAGAAATTTAATACCAATTTGACAATAAAAACTTGTAAAATTTAAATTATATGTTTTAAAAAACATTAACTGTCATTTCGTTTAATTAGAGATAACTATTTAATGTGGATAAGAATTATATATGCAAATCTCTACTTACATTTATCACCGACCAGGTGCACTGACTCACTAGAATAAAATGTGTTATTCTTAAGTTTAAAAACTTATGTAAATTTGTATAAACGTCAAGCGAAATTAACGGCAATAATGATAACTAATTTAATTAACCAGTTATCATTTATTTGTGATATAAACAATCCTTTATTTTTCATGTAGTTTAATTATTAGAATAAATAATAAATTTCAATTTTCAGGCGTAATCAATATTTATGAAGGAAATAGCACTGGAAGTAAAATATTATTGCCAATAGATGAAGACAGTTTCCGAAACGCACATTCTGTATCTGTAGGTACCGTACAACAAAGTGTAATTCATGTAAACAATAAGAACAAGAATGAAATATCATTACAACTTCCGTTTTCTTAAAACAGATTTGGAATATGGTGATGCTAAAGAAATGAGCGAATATCTATTGAAATTTGAACGATCAGTAACAACTCGATTCATCACTCTTCAAATTCCAACACAATATCAAATACAGAGTCGAATAACTTTATGCGAAGTTTCAGTTTATTCAGTTACAGGTTTTAAAATAATTATTATAAAATTAATGAATAATTATTTGATTAAAAAAATGTATTGCAGCTGCTTCACCAGAACAGTGTCACGAACAGTGGATTCGTGAAGCAGAAATTTCAGTTTTGGGAAGCTCTTGCTATTCATTTCACCATAACCATCACAAGCTTCGATGGAAAGATGCAAAATCAAGATGCAAACACATTAATAATGGAAATTTAATATCTCATGTTAATGAAGCGAGCCAAGAGTTTCTCAGGCTAACACTAAAACGTTCGTACAACCCAGTTACTATGAATGATATATTTTGGGTTGGCGGCCATAAACGATCAGAATTTGAAGGTAAAGTGTAAGTAGATTGGAGAAATATAATTATAACATATAATAATAGGAAATTAAAATTTTATTGTTAGCTGACGGAATCACTCCATTACACAAATGGAAGAATGGTAAGTTTAAACTTGAGAAAGCAATTACAGCTAGAAAATATTACATTTAATACACGTCTCGTTTAATAAACTCCCCTTAATATAATTTATTGTTATTGAAACTTTTTTAAACATTTGATTGCTTACCCCACGTTTAAAATTTATTTAAAAGTTCGGTATTAAGAATGCTGAAAACAGTTTCCAATTCGCGATGCTGCAGTGATGTGGTTTATAACTATTTTAGATGTAAGAAAATGTTTATGGTTTACGGCACCATAATCTATTCCAATCGGCCGTATTTATCAAGGTCGTTAAGAGAGAAGAAGCAGATACTGAAGGTCATATATGTTTGATAACAACATTCCCCATCCTCTAGTTTACAACACCCAAGATGTGTTTCATAACGCCCCTTAAAGCGATCATTTTGCACTCCATTTCAGAGGCCTTCAATTTGAGAAAAATAATATAAGTACTGTATTTAAGTAAGGAAAACCAGTTTATCAAGTGCAAGGTCATGTTAAACAGATGATCATAAACAATAATTATTGCTCCGTTAAGATAAAACAAATGAAAACAAACATCTACGAAAGTTATATGAAATCATCATGACTAATGCGCAATAATTTTTTCTCATTTTCTCAAAGTGAAATAAATAAATTTTTATAATCTAATTCTTATAGAACATTAGTAAATCCAGGCTTTTTATTACACAGTTTATATGAATCATATTTGTTACACTTTTTTCTTTAGAAACAACAGAAAAGTATTTTGCTTCAAATTCCCACGACTCCAGTGGACTAGGCGATGCCTTGGACTCTTGTCTTGCAATTTCTGGTCCACTTGGTTGGAAATGGACAACTAAAAATTGTTATTCGCATTATCCATGGATTTGTGAATATCGTATGTGGCAAAATGTATTACAGTACGTGTGATATTAAGTGTAATGAACTCTCTTCTTGTAACAGCATTACCACATTGCGGTAATCCAGATCAAGAGGAATGGTCGATGATGACTTTATCACTTGGAACTGCAGGAACTCGAATTGCACAGTATTCATGTCCTGAAGGTTTTGCTGTTATAGGTGACACTACACGGACATGCTTAACGACTGGACATTGGTCAGGCACAGCTCCAAAGTGTCAATGTAAGTTTTATAGTTAACATTAATTTATTAATCCTATTTATTAAGGATGCAGCTGCAATTTGTTTAAAGTTTGCTACAGTTAAAAATACTAATTGAAATAAGCAATTCTATTAATAAACAATGAATGATGACCTGCTTAGAGATGAACTGAAAAATAATGAGAAAAAAATTATCAATTAATCACATTCATATTCTTTTTCATACGAATTTTATTTTAATTATATTTTTGATAAATGAAGTAGCAAGTAAAATAAATATTTACAACAGATTTTAATAATTTGCTGCTAAACTGCTTCTATTCATTAACAAAAACATTCATCGTAAATGTAACCTTGACTTCCTTTTGTATTAATTTTTTAATTTAATAATACTATAAATAATAATTTACAAGATCGGTTGGAAATGAATAATTACCGCTCCTTTAATTCAGTCGTAGCAAAAGTAAAGAATTGTTTAAATATTTTGTTATTTAATAATTCACTTCCCGTCTGCCTGTGCCTTCACTATGCTATTGCTTTGAACATCAGAAATGATTAAGTAACAAAATAAATTTTGGCTGTACACCAAGAAGAATTAAAGTTAAGTAAATTGTGACTTATATTCAACCAAATTGTTGCACATTTTACCGCAAATGTTTTGAGTTTCTTTTTGAACTTAAAAATTTATTACTCTGGAATAATATCACCATAGTTAGCAGTAAATATTTATTTCTAACTGACGTCATGCAAGGCCAATTTATTTAACAGTTGTAGATTGTGGACATCCAGTAGCTATTATCAATGGATCCGTCAAATTAGTTCAAGGTACAACTACTTACGGAAGTGTAGCGGAATATTCCTGTATAGTTGCTGGGCTTTATTTAATTGGTCCAAAAACTCGCGTTTGTCAGCGAGATGAACAGTGGAGTGAAGATACTCCATTTTGTTCAGGTAAATATATCTAAATAAAAATAAATAACTGTATTAACCATAATTTAATCATAATTTAAAATTTTCCACAGATGTTTTACCTGATCCAGAAGGACAAACTGCTATTCTCAATTTAGAAAGTAAGCTTTAGTTAATAAATAAATTAAAAAAATTAATTGGCGAAAATGGGTGATAAAATTATTTGTCCTATTATTTCAGTTGTTTTAGCAGTTGCTTTAGTTTCTTTGGGAATGGTGATAATGATTACTATCATTACACTATGTGTGGTCTTCTTTAAGTAAGAATTTTTCATGTATTCTTTATAAATTTCTTAATTTTTCTATTTTTCACCCACAGAAAACGACCAAGAAAGGTTCCAAGTTTTAATGAAGTCGAAACCAAGAATTTTTTAACTCGATTTGACAGTGATAGTGATATTGGTGTAGAACCAATCAAAAATGGTGCTCCGTTGGCAGGTTATGAAACAATCAAAAATGGTGCTCCGTCGGCAGGTTATAAAACAATCAACGGAAAAGCATGAACAATCAATTCATATTTTACTACACAGTATTTTGTACGCTGTTTTA
>JAQFZN010001019.1:0-19679 GCA_034687075.1 Geophilus carpophagus | reverse complement strand
TGTATATATTACAAAATACTGTATATATTTTTAAAATTCTGATATAATTTTTGGGGCCCTAAAATACATTAGTCGAGGGCCCGGGGCCCCCTTAATCCCCAAACATAAAAATAAATAAAATATATATTAAAAATTTGTTTTTAAAATTTTGTTTAAATAATTTTTCGGGCCCTAAGATATATTAACCCAGGGCCCCGAGACCAAAAAGTTATGTTACTGTATATAAAAAAGTTTTAATAATTTTTTTATTTCCAAAATTATTTCAGGGCCCCTTTATGGGTAAATCCGGGCCTGTTAAACAACAATTTTGATCATCCTTTATTTTTGTTTATTTATCGCATATAATAGTTGAGATCACACTGAGGGCAACTTGATCTTTTAATTACAAATTTTGGCTTCTATAAATATTTTTATGTACCAAATTGTTTGTTGAAAGTAAACACTTTTAAAGAGTTTTATGGAAGTCCTTAAAGCTTCACCTACAAGTCATGATATTGTTTGCTTCAACTTGAGATCAAGCTGAAAGCTCTTAATCTTTTCAATCGCTGCCTACCATAACAAATGTCATTGATACTGTACACTGCTATGTCACATAATGAAATGTCAATAATTTTCCATCATCGCTCATGCATTCTCCAAAAAATGCAACGGCAACATTTATTCTGATAACAACAGTTTCGGATTTAGCATTCTAGAACCCCCAAAATATAAATACATATTATTGGTATTTGTATTTTGAAAACCCATAAATGTTTTCGGGCCCTGAGATCTAAAAAATAAATAATTTTTCACAAAAATATTTATAATAAAAAATTAAAATTTGTCGCTCTGCCCCCTCCGCAGTGTTTTGCCCCCTCTGCAGAATTTTTGACCCTCTAATTGTTTTGCCTTCATAAACATTTTTCATAAAAATGTTTTATACCCCTCAAAAAGTATTTTTGTTCCCCCATTGTTTTTTTCACCCCAAATTGTTTTAGTCTCCAATTGAATTTTGCTCTTAAAAAAAATTGTTAGGTTAGCTGTTTCTTGCCTCCTCCTCCCCCCCCCAAAAAAAAATTGTTTTCATGCCCCCCAAAATGGTTTTTTATTCCCTCCTCCCCAAAATTTAGCCCAAGGCCTATTGCAAGCATTTTCATTTAAAACTACTTTAAATCAGTTAATGAGATACAATTTCTTTAAATTCAACTGACAAAAAAATCTGAAAAAATTAAAATCTGAAATAAAAATTTAAAATTTCAATCTCTGTTGAAATTTTTTTCTTTATTTAACACATGATCGTTGCACTTGTCTGAACAGCATTGAAATTAGCTAATGCCTAATTAATTTTGCATGAAGTTCGCTACGTAAAATATTAAATTTTCTTCAAAAGAAATAATTACATGTCTCAAAACATTTTCTTCTGTAGAATCTGTACCCATGACTAAAACAAAAAAAGAATCAAAGTTTGTGATTCGTATAAAACACCAACTGACTTAATCAAATTAGTTTAATTGGAAAGAAAGCAATATAGTAACTCGTAACCGTGAAGCAGTAAAAAAATTAACGCTCAATTTGAAGTTTCTCTCGCTTTTTCAAGTTAACAACAACTTTGACTAATTAATTTCAATTCGTTATAAACAAGTGAATCTTTAACTCAGCAAACTTTCGTTTCAAGTCAACCACTTAACCTAACTCACGAGAATTTAACGTGATCTTACCTTTCCCTGACAACCACTTGTCTCGCTAGAGCTGAGGTCAAAGACACGAATACAGATGAGAAGAGTGAAATTTTGTACAAATTGCCACCAGGGGCACGGCGCCAATAGTAAGGGCTAAAGTTACTAGGAATGTGCATGCACCTTATAAATCTCTCGGGAAGCCGTGTCGCAAATTTAAGGCCCGCCTCAAACTCACTTTGCACACCCAAGGGTTTAGATTAAGACAGTTCAATTCAAGAAGAACAAACTTGACGTGAGGGACTATCTGGGGTTAAGTTAAATTAAAATAAGAAGCAATAAAAGGAGTTTTAATGTTGATAAATATTTTTTATCCTAATTTATTATTTCATTTTATTTGTGACTCGTGTAAAAGATGTTGAATAAAAGTTTAAGGTTTTTGTGTTAACAAAAAAATTAACTGAAATAAATGAGTGAAAGATAAGCTGAAATCAGCAAAAATTTTAATTTGTTTCTAATTTTAGTTTTTTTTTCTCTATTATGATAGCTGATTTTTCATGAATCTAAGATTAATGGACGACAGTGGAGGAACTTTAAAATTTGCCCCGCCCCCCGTACCGCAAAAGAAATGTGTACCCCCGCAAAACAATATGTGTCCACCCAATAATTTTTTTTATTTAACCAAATTTTTTTTAATTTTTTTAATCTTTTTAATTTTTTAATTTTTAATTTTTTGGACCTTTAGATTTTTGGATCTTTAGCTGGTGGCCCCTCCGCAACAGTGAATCTTTCGTCCACTAGTTCCGCCGCTGATGGACGACCATTTTGTTTTTAATGAAAACATATATACACATAAATAATATAAATTATCAAATTTATTTTCAATAATATTACTAAAGTTAGATAAAATAATTCAATTATCCACAAAATGCATGTAGAATAACATTACACCATTACACCATTACTCCAATGTCACTATTTTCCCTAGCTTTGGACAGGTAATACTGGTCTGCTCTAGCCACACGCACGAAAGAAAGTTTGATTAAAGTTCGAAATAAGTTTGTATAATGTTGAGACGCAAACATGTAACGATTAAAGTAAAGCATGACCCCACTCTTGATGGCGGTTGCAAACCTAAGGATGAATTGAAAATTTTCAATTTCCTTTTGCAAGTGGAAGTGCATGAATATAGATTTTTGGTTATTTTGCACTATTGTGAATGTCGATGCATTCATGCACACTGTATTAGTTTAAACGCCTTGTATTATTGTAAGTTGTAAGTCGAAAGTTGAAACTGGTTTAACTTTATAGTCAGAATAAACATTAAAAGTAAATTTATAGCTTCAGTTAATCTGTTAATAACTTTGCTTGACTTCGAACTGTAATAAATATAAATAAACATTAAAATTAAACTGTGTTGCTTTAAAATGTCTAAAAACAAAAATTTTATGTTTAAATCGTTTTTTGACAAAATATTTTTAAGCGTCAATGCTCTTAATTTCAACAACTATGTATAAATAGTACAAAATAAGTTGATAATTTCAACTTATTTTGTATACAACAGGTTTTGTAGTTACCGCATTCGTATGATAAGTGTCGGTTTAAAAATGTGCCAAATTTGAGATTAATGAAATCTGTTTTTATGAACAATTGAATCAAAAACTTACTTTAAGCATTGAAGTAAAAATAGTGCCAGAAAATAGTCAAAATTAAAAAGTTTCGTGCCAAAATGGCTGCCTCTCACACTGGCCAAAAATAAGATTAAAAACAAAAAAGGGCCCATAAACAGCCACGAGTGTTTGTTCTGTGAAAAAAGGTTTATGTTGTTCTTAATGACTTTTTTCATGTCACTCAGAGCCCTAAGCAAAATATATTTTTGGGGCCCCCTCTCCAAAAAAAAAATTAATTTTAAAAATCTAAAAAATACAGACAGCACCCCAAATATAAATACATATGCAACAAAAAAAAAATTATTTACAAAGTTAAAAATATATATTATAAGCTTATTTCTGATTTAAATACATTCATTTACATCAAAAACATTAAAATCATTATAATATTTTTTTCTACTTTTTTCCCGGGGTTCCCTGATGGGTGGGGGCCCTAAGCTACTGCTTATTTTGCTTATGTCTAAATCCGGCCCTATGTCACTTGCTGTTGAGAAAAGAAAAAAATGTTTATCGAGATAAACAAAAAAATAAACCGTTTCGGTTTTTAGACATTGAATGCAGCTACTTAAATTAATTTAATTTCAAAAAATTTTACATTTTTTTCGATTTTTTTTCAAAGTAAAAACATGATGTTGGTTACTGTTTCATCTTACTCACAACCTGAGAAGCGTCATGTGAAATTAAATACAGCAATAATGTACATTGAATCTCCTTTAATTTATTTTTTAAATTCTAAATTTAAATATTTTTAAAGATTACCATCAGAAATCGTCTTTAACTGCCTTTTGTCGTTATTTATATAGTTTTTAAATATTAAAACCTCCTGGTAATGTCCACTACCATTTTCATGATGTTTTTTTTCATCTCCTTTCATCTTTCTGCAACTTTAAAGAAAGAAATTTTTAATTTTTTCTGTCAATGGTACTAAAACTAAGCTGTACTAGTAAATTACAATCAAAGATATACAGTTATTCCAATAAATTACACTCGTAAATAAATTAATTTCAACTCTAATTTAACCACAACTGAAAAATATCATCATCTCAAGAGTTTGATTATTAACATAAAAAAGTTAACAAACTTATCGAAACAACATTTCAGAATCTACCATGAATAAAAATGATTACATAAAGAATCATCGACCCCTTGTGTATTGTACAGTAATGATAAAGGGTATATGCTGGTTTGGAGACACAAGACAGCAAAATCTTCAGGGATAAAACTTAATTAAAATCAACCAAAGTCCATTTTATAACCCACGAAGAAAGAGAATGAACTAGAGTTAAAAAATTCAATGAATCTTGTAAACAACATTAATAAAAATCTTTATCTTAAAACCTAAAACTTTAGCGCTATTCTTTTATATAGTAATTTCTATCAAACCAATTTTCTTTTCAATTTCAAATTTAAAAAGTAATAAATTATTGACTTACTCGTTATTTAAAACTGACTTTTCTTTTTTAATATTTTTTTAAACAATTGTAAAATAGAATTGAAATAAATTGAAGAATCAGCAAATTATTGTTTCTAGTTTTTGCTGTGCTTGCTACAATTCTTTTTCTTCGAGCTCAAATTGGATTAGTTTGCATTTTGTCTTTTTTCAATGATGGGTATCAGAAAGTCAGAGAAGCAAATCACAAGCACCATTAAAAATTAATGCTATGTGCAAGGAGGGACTGGAGCCTCCCTCGAAAATCTATAGCTGCAATTCTCTAGTTTCTCCTATGCTTGAAAAGTTTTATCTGCGAAATGTGTTCTCACTCATATTCTTCTCTTACTTAACGTTCAAAAATGATTGGTTTATACCAAACGATATTGCTTCAGTAGACAGAAAATTGAAATCTTTCTTAAACTTTTGGTTTTTCTTAATTGTCTTATTTAGAGTTTTCAATTATTTTAAAATTAAATTATTCAATATTAAAAAGTGTTTTTATGAATTATTTATAAAAAAAAATTGGGAATTAGGGATAAAGAAAAAAAAATAGATTCTGGCAAACAAAATGATTTGGAGTAGGAATGGATTGAGTACTCGGTCGTTCGAGCCCCATCAATGAGCATTCAAGTATGTTAAGTTGACAAATGTCAACAAGCATCAGAGTGATGTAGGAAATGATTTTTTGAATCATCCAAAAAAATCTGAAATATTTTAAGTTTGTTTAAATAGATGAAATACATTTGTAGATAGATTTTGTTGTAATATAATTTATAAAAAAAAAATAGTTTTGTGTCTCCAGCAAAATCAGATGTTTCCTCAAAAAACTAAACTTTTAAATTAACGTTAAGTACTGCCAATTATGACTGTAGTCACAAATTTAAACACAGGAAAGTCTACTTGTGAGTATTAATTAAATAGAGAAACCAGCTAATGCAATGTATGGTGTCAACTGCAGGTGACTTTTAGTAACATCACACACTTTCAAAAAAAAGATAGGAATGTAATTTTTTTGTACAAATTTTTCAATAAAATTTTTTTAAATCATAAAATTCACTAATTCAAAAAGATTCTATCCAAGAAAATTAAACTTTTAGGTAGTTTTTTTTAAACTATCTAAACAAATCCAAATTGAACCTAACTTTCATAATTGAACCAAACATTAACCCATATGAAAAAGTGTTCTGCAGAATTCTGCTGTTTCTGCAGAAAAACCTGCAGAATTCCACATAAATTTGGGTAGTTTTTATGCAGAAAATATTATGTGTAATTTTTTTTAACACAAAATTTTCTGCATAATTTTGTGGAATTCCACAGAATAATTTCTGCATAATTCTAATAAAAATTAGGTTAGTGTTTCTGCAGAATATGATGGAATAGAAAAACATTTATAAAATAGTTTAATCTTTTATTAATTATTATGTCATGCTTGTAATGTTGTAACTGCCCACCATGCTCCATGGCATGATGGGGGTCACGAGGGGTAGAAAGAAGCCCCAGGGCTAAGGGTTGTGATCCAATCAGGGTATTTCCCTGATTGACCACTCCTCATGATGCGCACTCCCAACCATGGGAGTCAGTCTGATGCTGACCATCACTAGGATGACACCATCTGAGGTTCTCCCGGGCCAGCAGATGGCTAACCTAAGGAAAGCCAGTCTCGCCCACCGGGCACAGGCTTGCCGGGATCTCCCGACAAGTCCTGTACCCTCTGGCACCTAACCAATCGCCTAATCCCTGCATTTCATGCAGGGCTAAGCATTATTCCAGTGCAACCGAGTATCGCGTCTCGGTTGCAGACACAGAGCAACATCGTTCAGTCGACGGCATTTTAGAGGTCAGCTGGGACAGTGGATCGAGCTGTTGGCAAATAAAAAGTGTTTGTCAAAGATCTAATGATTGTCCCGGTGTGGTTCATTTATTATGCTTCGTGCCCCTTGCTTCCCTACTATGCCCAAACCTGGCAAGATTGCGAGTGACGGTCATAATGTAGCTAGAAAAACAAAGAAGATAATCCACTCAAGTAACTATTTTTTAGACATCATTTTTGCTCCAGGGGACAACAATTATGACTTTTGGCCTAGGCAGAACACATCCTACCCATATCACTATCCTATTCAAAGACAAGATTTCTAAATTTAAGTAAAATTTTATTCCACATTAAAATAAAACTAAAGATCCTTTTAAGTACCTCTAGTTAGAAGAGACTTTGAACAAATTTGCTAATAATTGACTGGTGTGTATTGATAAATACTATTTTATAAATTAAAATTTTTAAAGTTTAGTACAGTAAAACTTCGATTAACCGTTGCTCGATTAACCGTCAGTTTCTGTTATCCGTCATCATACTTGAGATGGCAAAAGTAGTGATTGGTTGACTTCTCATTGGTGGCACTTATATGTAAGCATTAAAAATACAAAAAGCCTAAAAGTATAGAAACTAGAAATTATCAAACATTTAAAACAAAGTGAAATTGCCACTAGTAATGCTTAGATTTACCGTGTGGGAAGATCAACAGCCAATAATATCAGTTTTTCTATTATTCGACTAATTTGGTTATCCGTCACAGCCCTGGTCCCGACAGTAACGGTTAATCGAAGTTCTACTGTAAATTTAAAAATACCATTATAACAAAAACATAAAAATTAAATTGTTTGTTGACTAGTATTTACCTGTTCAAAACTAAATATTTGAATATAATAAAAAAAACTGTGGTATTTGTGTTAAAGGTGGAAAAAGTGGGTGCCATCTGGTATTAAAAATATAAAAATAAACAAAACAATCAAAAAATGAAATAGAAAACAATCCGAGCTATGGTTATTACATTTAACAAATTCGTATTTTTTTATAATATTTTCTATTTATTTGTAATTACCTATGATTTTATAGGTATTAAACTGAAATCATGGTTTTAGAAGTACAGTAGAACTTTGATTAACAGTCACTGTCGGGATCAGGGCTGTGACAGATAACCGAATAAACAAATAATAGAAATTTTTAAATTTAAAATTTTTTAATTTAATTTTTAATTAATAATAAATCTATGTTACTTGTAAATAATTCGTGATCTCCTTCCAGAACAATAAAATCAAAAAAGTAAGCTTTATATACTTTTTAGGTCTACATATTGTGGAAATAAAGGAGATGGTTTTGTCAAATGAAAGTTGAACATAAACAGGTGTTTAATAACATAAACGTTTTTGAGCAACTGTGCTCGTACAAAAGGTTAGGACTTCACTCTTTGAAGTCCTCGCGTAGAAGTGTTTTACAATACAATCGCAATCTATTATAACATCTCGTATCTTTATGCGCCGCGTGCTTATAACAAATATATATCGCGTGAACACTCGTTATACAATAAGAAAATATCACAAATCACAATTGGTTAATTTACCACAAATTCCCCTTATTTGGGATGTTTCTTTTATATATATTTAAAACTCTTACATAAAAATATTAATAAAAATTTAAAACATAAAATCTTTTATTACATTTTTCATTGCTCTTCCAGATACCGCCTTTGTAAGTACATCCGCTGGGTTATTCACGCCGCTTATATAATCTAAAATAATATTAAAATTAATTAGGTTTTGTTTACAATAATTTATACGTCTACTCAAGTATTTGGTTCTCGGTTTCTGCGTACCCTCTCTTAACATTTTTATCACATTCATATTATCACAATAAATATATTTCTTAATATTATCAATTTGCAAGATCTCTTTACACAAGTCATTTGTCCAAAGAATTTCTTTGGTTAACTCCGTTAAAGCATCTAATTCCGCCTCAGTTGAACTCATCGCAACAATTGTTTGCTTTTTACTCCTCCAATTTATCAAGCTTTTACCAAAGAAAAGCATGTAACCATTAAATCCTTTACTGTCTATTGTACGGTCTTGTGATGCGTCACAGTAACTTATTAGCTCAATAGCTTCGCATTTCTCGTATTTTAATCCTAACTCTATAGTTCCTCGCAAATATCTCAATACTCGTTTTAATGCCTCATAATGCATTGTTCTCGGATTATTATTATATCTTGCCAGGTTACTTAGCGTATGTGCTATGTCTGGCCTCGTGTGTATCGCTAAATATTGCAATGAACCTATCAATTGCTGATATTGGTTACTATCATACGGTGGACTATTCTCGTACTCGTCTATATTTTGATTCATATCGCTTACTCCCTTGCATGTATTGCAATCAGTCATCTCATATTTCTCTAGTAAGTTTTTTATATACGCGCGCTGATGTAAAATAAAGTTACCCTCGTTATATTTTATCTCCATCCCCAATATTTGATTGGGATTTTCTTTTGTAGTTAATATCAAATCTCTCTTGATTAAATCTATTACCCGTTTCTTAAGCTCATCGTTATTATATATTGTTGTGCAATCATCCACGTGAATTGCTAAAAATACCCAGTTATGGTTCTCAATAATATAATAAAGACATTCATCATCTTTACTCTTATTAAATCTCGCGTTTAGCAATATACTATCTAATCTTTCGTGCCAATTTCTCCCCGATTGTTTTAATCTGTATATAGATCTATTTAGCTTGCAGCCCATAGTCTTATCTTTATCAAATCCTGGTGGAGGTTTCATCCACACTTCCTCTTTCAATATCCCATTTAAATAAGCTGTTTTTACATCGTGCAGTCTGATTTTTGCTTTGAACTGCACCGCAATTGCTATTAAAATTCTTATTGTTTCTGTTCTCGCAACAGGAGAAAAAGTTTCCTCGTAAGTCTCGCCATATTTCTGAGAGCAGCTGACTGCAACGAGTCGTGCTTTGAATCTCTCAATTTCGCCATTTACCGCGGGTTTAACTCGGAAGACCCACTTTGACTTTACTGGTTTCACGCCCTGTGGCAATTTAGTCAAAGTCCATACTTTCAATCTATCCATATCATTAAGCTCATCCTCGATTGCTTTTGTCCAATGATCTCTTTGAGGACTATTTAACGCTTCCTCATAAGTGTTAGGAATTATTAAATTGCTAGCTAAGAGTGTTTTATCCCTCAACCTTTGAGATCTTCTTACACCAGTCTCAGCTAATTCTCTCTCTCTTTGTTCTCGATCTAACTGTCTTTGGACTTCTATCTCGTATGACCTAGACGTCTACTTCTTGGGTGTATTAGTCTCTCATTATCATTAATTGGTGGTTCCTCCTCTATCTCATTATGTATTATCTCATTGGGTTCCCCTCTAAGGTTTTGCACTAAGGGATCATCATTGTCTAAATTTAAATTTATTAGAACCCCCTCCCTGGGCTCCTCTTTTTCTGAAAAGTCATTTTCAGAACTCAAATTGTCGCTTTCTACATTTGAATTTAAATCGCTCGTACTATTTTCATTTTCATCCTCGTCTTCTAGATATTTGTATCCCAACTCATTTTCTTTAAATTCTACGTCATAGTATTCTCCGATTTTGTTATTGTTTAACATTAAGATCCTATATCCCTTTTTGTTAATTGGATATCCCATAAAGATACCGAGTTCCCCTCTCGGGAGTACTTTATTGCCCATTGTATGGACAATGGCGATACATCCAAACCTTCTCAAAAAGTTTATACTGGGTGTCCTATTCGTCCACATACCCTCTGGGGTTTTCCCATGTGTTCTCGAATGACTTAGGTTTTTGATTCTCACTGCACAATTAAGTGCTTCTCCCCAAAATATTTTTGGTAAACATGAGTCAATTAGTATTGTTGTCATTATACGCGTTATTTTCTGGTTTGCCCTTTCGGCCACTCCATTCATTTGAGGGTGGTAAAGAATAGTTGGCTCATGTTTTATATTCCCTTTCTCTTTAAATATTCATCTAATCTATGATTTACGAATTCGCCTCCATTATCGCTCCTTAATATTTTTACCCTGTTCCCTGTAAAGGTTTCAATGGCCTCTAATCTTTGTTTTATCAATTCAGGAGTTTGGGCATTTGTTTTCATTAATTTGTAAAATATTTTCCTACTAAAATCATCTACCATTATTAAGATGTATTTTTCCTCGTTTATTGTTGCTGGCTCTAATGGCCTCATCAGATCAACCTGTATTAATTCTCCAATATTGTTTGAACTTCGTTTGGACAAACATTTGTGTTTACAACGCTTTAGTTTACCACATAAACATACAATACACTTTACATAATTCAACTTATCAAAGTTGATTTTCTCAAGGCCTCTTACCATGATTTCGTAATGCATAAGTTTTAGTTGTTTACAATTAATGTGGCCCATTCTTAAATGTAACATATTTAAGTCATCGCACGCAATAAGCTTATATGTGCTCTCGTTTAATTCCACATGCGTGTCAATAAGATATTTATTGCCTTTTCTCTTACCTTTCAGTAAATAATCATACACTTTTAAATAACAATCGTTTTTGTTTAAAATAAAAACTTCCTCCTCGAGGAATATACATATATAACCATATTTAGTTATTCGCGGGACTGACAATAAGTTTTCTCCGCAAGTGGTAACAACTAATATTTTACTCAAATTTGCTTGTTCCATTCTCATGTTTAAGTGTCATATTCCCTATACCTTGACTATAAATTGGTTTACCTGCCGTATAAATAATTTGTTTAGTCTTAACTAATTTATTAATAAGATCTACTCGATTTGTAATGTGGTTAGTGGCACCTGAGTACACGTTCCAGCGTATATGTAACCAATTACTATTTTCAACCATTTTGTTTACCTCTATTTTTTTACACTTATTTTTAAATGAAGAATTTTTAGAATAATTTTGTCCTACCATACAGTTGTTACGATCTATGTCTTCATCGGTGTCTTCTTCTATCATGCCGCGTTCTTCCTCCTTGGTGTCGGGTTGTTCCTCCTCGTCCGGTTGATCGACATTCTCTTCTGGTTCCACAATCATGGCCGCCGGTTGCACTTTATTTTTATTAATTAACTCTAACTTTCTCAAACAATAATTTTCACATCTATTACATGTACACTCTAAATTATTTATACAATCATTATTTAAATTGTTTTCATCCTTGTTCTCAATATAGTCCGCATTCTTGATTTCTTGTATTTCCTCCTCGTTCTCAACTTGTTGAATTTCCTCCGCATTTTCAACTGTTGGAGTTTCTTCCTGCGATGGTAGATCCCGATATTGTTCGCAATCTGCGGCTACGGCTTGTCTTAATTGACGTATTTGTCCGATTATTGGAAATGGCTCGTTGGCATGTTCTAAACCAAATAAAGCGATTTCCTATTTCGCAAAAAGCCGACTTCTAAAATTTTGGTACGATTACTACGCTCAATCTGTTCCGGCATTTCCTCCGGTTTCTTTTCAGGTTTGTAATCATCATTCTTGAAGTCTTCCCTAATTTGTTCCATTATCTCATCATCGGTTAAATTTGCTTCGAATTTTTTATATTCGTCCTCCTCGTTCTTCGATTTAGGGTTAGGGATTTGAATGTCCTCAATTCTAATATTTTTCTTAATGTTGGTCTTGTACGTGTCTACGCTGTCGAAATCCCAGCATTCTGGCTCCAAATTTTCTTCCTGACGTCCGCGTTCTTTCTCATAATTTATATTGTCCGACCGATTAGGCTTGAACCAATTTCCACTTGCCTTCTTTTTAGTTTCTGTAAATGATTCCTCCGCAACCTCGTAACACCAGTCGTTATTGGCAAATATGATCTTTTTCATACCATCTTTCAAATAAATTATTTTGACTATTTTATTGGGATCCATGTTGTCTATTTCGCTTCATAATATTTCTCCTCTCGTATTGCATCACGTGGTGTTCGATCACGCGGATTTATCCCTTCACCATTGTTACTCTCAATAAATATTTTTAGGAACAAATCTTGGCTTTCTTCTCGCGTATTTTTTGGTTCTGTGTCCCAATCTTCATCCCAGGGCTTCTCATATTGCTTGCCCATAATTAAAGTGACTTGTTTCACTCACCAAAGCTGACCTTTTCTCCGCACCACGCGTGACTCTCGGTTTCCACTGACTGCCGCCATCTTGTCTCTTTGGAATTGCTCCTCGATTTTTCGATCTTTCTTCCGCCTGTTTGAATTTTTTAATTCGAATTTCACATTCAGCTTCTCTATGTCCAAATTTTCCGCACTCGAAACATTTAGGCCACTTTGTACACTGGAATTTCCAATGGCCCGTTTCTCCGCAATCGTGACATATCCTACGTCTGTCCACCATGATACTCGTTCGATTTGTGGCAAATGAGTAGGTGTTGTCTCGGGATTGGCTGTAACTATTATTTTGCAGTTCTTGCTTTCTATTGGTCTTTTCGATCATTAGTCCCTGTCTAGCTTCATTCAATGTTAGTTTTACGTAACTGAAGGTGTTTTTTGTATTTGTAAATTCTTTTCGAAGTCCTCGTATAATAAAATGTAGTAATACTGCATCCGTTATTTTTTCTTTTTTTGCATCAGTTTTCTGCCTTAAATTTTCTGCTCGCTCGAAGTATTGGCTGACTGACTCTTGTCGCTTCATAGTGATGTGAGTCAATTTCTCAAGAGCTAAAATTGTTTCTTTATCACTTTCCTTTTTCATACGCGTTTTCAAGTCATTCCAAATGACTTTGGCATTTTTCTCGTTCTCGTATAAGTTTTGATTGGCAGGAGATAGGTATTCTATTATATACCATAATGCTTTGGCATTCGCTTTTTTCCAATCATTATATAAATTTAATTTTGCCGCATAATCCGCTGCTGCCTCGTTTTGGGGGTTTTCTGGCTTTTCCTTCTCAATGGCCAATTCGAATTTTTTTGACGTTTTTCGATTTGTTATTGAAATATTCACAGATTTCTTTCTGCCATCTTTATAAGCCATTTCAATGTAAATATTTGCAGATTTCTCTGCTTCATCAAATTGTTTTAGTGATGAATCAATTGTACTGCTTATCAGTAAAGAACGACGAAGCAAGTCATTATCCAGTTTATCTATTTTCTTAACTGATGTATTGCAAACTTCTTTCTGTTCTTCTTCGGAATTCTGATCTAATTTAGATTTTTTTGGGCTTATTTTTAAGCGAAAAAAATTTGTTTACAAGTTGGTGTTCAGACACTTTCCATTTTTAAAGTCAAAATAAAGAAATATTAACAAGGTAAGAAGTATCCGTGCTAAGTTTATATGCTAACAATATTGGTATGTAAGTGATGTGCATCAGTTTATATACAATTAGAATTGATGTAACGTTAGTGGACGTTTCCTAGATGATACGTGAACATTAATTGACATTCTAGAATAAACATTTAGTTTAGATATTAATTCTAAGATAAGTTTTACGGAATCTTGCTCCTGTGTCTTGCAATACAAGTTTAAATTCTTTTTAATAAAATTTGCTGGATTGGAATTTAAACTCACAATTTTAAGAATTTGTTTCTATAGAAATGCTTTTGAATTTGCATCAAGAATTTGGGAAAATTTTGGTCTATTTGCAACATGAATTCATAAGCATGAAATTGTAATACAAATACACAACACATAAAAATATCTTTCATAATTCTGCAGACATTACGCACAAAATATCGAGCCACAATATTTTGTACAGAAAATATTCTGTCAGCATTCATTTCACAGCTTACGTAAAAAACTCTTACATAATTCTGCAGACATTATGCAGAAAATGTCCTGCCACAATATTTTATGCAGAAAATATTGTGTCAACATTCATTTCACATCTTACCAAAAAAATCTTACATAATTCTGCAGACATTATGCAGAAAATATCTTAACACAATATTTTATGCAGAAAAAACCTGCGAAATTAATTCCTCAGATTAATTTAGGCACATTTCTGCAGAATTTTGCAGAATTTTTTCATATGGGAAACCAGAGACAGAAATGCCAAGTAAGAGCTGAATTATATTTTGTGAGATTAGAAAATATACTCAGTGAAATTAAATTCTAAAATTAAAATATTCTAAATATTGTATATGACATTAAACTATTATAACTTATGGAAATTTTTAGTTGTGTTACTTAGCGGCTAACGAATATAAATTATGAATTATAAGCGCCTTCAAAAATGTTCATTCATAAATGATGGATGCCACATCAAACATAAAATTGCAAACTCATCGCATTGAATTTGATTGTTGTTGACTTTAACTTTAGAACAAAGAATTGATACTAAGTGGTAAACTTTAAAAATTTAAATATAGAACAACACAGCAACATTTATTGACGTTAAATAGTTGAACAGTTGAAATAGTTTATTTAGATAAAATTTCTTATTTGTTAACCCATTAATAATTATTCTTTAATAATTTTTTGTTGTTATGCATTTCCTTTAATTAATTAATTAATTAGGTAAATAAATTAAGTAAATACATAAGTTGGTACTGAAGTGTTTATAGACATAAAAGCAGTCACAGAGTTAAATATAATTAATACTACGTAATTAATTATTGCAATTTCTGAATAAACAAGTAAAACATCATTTTTTAAATCAAATAAAGCATGTCAATTAAAGTTGAAAATAAATTTAAAAATTAACTATTTATGGCAAGAAAATTTTCAAGAAATGTCACAAGAATCTCTACCTAGCATTCTGTTTAATAATTTATTTCACATGTCCCAAAATGCTCTTGTGAATTCAATGATGGCATCAGAAAGAGAGAAGTGAATTTGACCAATAAATTGACTGTTAGCTTCTTTTCTTGTTTTTCACAAAAGAAATCAATAATTCAAAATGCAATCAATTTCAGGACATATTGCTTTACCCAGTTAGATTTACCGAGTAAAGCCATCCTGATCAGTAAAAGACCAATGACTTAAGTCCAATAATCCTCATCAGCATACATTTTGTAAAAAAATTAAAAATGTATAAAATAATAAAAAATAAGTAAAATTATAATTTCAACTTTAAAATAGAACTTTATTTCTCAAAATATATTTGACTTTAGTGCCCAGGGTCCTGTAGAAATGAAATATTCTCACTGGTGTTTTATTGGTTTATTTTGGTAATTAATAGTATTGCCACCAGTTTGCAACCTGCAATTTTCTTCTTGTTGTTGATGTAATATGTTTTGCATAAAGCAGTTATGAGCAAGCTAAAAAGGTTTTTAAGGAAAAATAAAAACATTTTATTCTAGTTTTCACTTTTACAGTATTTTATTACATATTTTGTAAATATATAATTAGTAACGTGCAGCTATTTACTCTTCAAACAGAATTTACAATATTTTCTTATTCTTTTCTTGTATTAACCATCAAGATTAAACTCACAATTCCTATTGCATTAGTTGATGCAAATTTATTTTCATATCAATTGCAAATATTTACAAAACCCATCCTATGCAGCACCTTCTTTTATTAAAATATTTTAATAAAAATAAAGTTTAAATTGTTTTAAGACATAAAATTTAAATCTTGCCAGTTGATATGCTTTCTGCATTATTAAAAAATATTTCCATTAAAAAAAAGATTTTTTTACGGGAACATTTTCCAGATTTCTTCAAACTAAATTAGAAAAATTTGCATTACTTTATACAGTACTAGAGAACCTGGCGGTCATACGAAATGACCGCTGTTCTAGATATTATAAATTGTAATTAAAAGATGATTTAAATAATAAAATGTTAATTCACATGTCAAAGATCTCTTTGTACACAACATTTTTTGTGTAGATCTTTCCATCATTTTTAAGCTCGCCTTGCAGAGGACCATCAATTATTTTTAATTTTACGTCTGTTCTTTCACGAACTCTTGAACAGGCAACATAAAGTTGACTGTGTCCAAATGCAGGCTCAGGCAAATAAATGCGAACATGCTTAATTGTTTGGCCCTGATGCTCATAGCAAAGGCAAGTTTTATAGGAAATTGTCTAAGTCTCAATTGAAACGGCAACCTTGTTTTCAATGGAGCCAAATCAATTCTTGGAATGACATGTATTTCACCGTTAGGGAAGCCAGTCAAAGACTTAGCTATTATGATATAATAATTGCTTCAATCTTTAACCAATCAGCTATCGGCGACAGACACTTTACTGGCTTAAATAAACAGTTTTATAGTTCCGGAAATTGCCACCAGAGTGCCATCCCAATTTATTTGAATGCCGTGGCAACTCCACCCCATTGGCTAGTAAAGTGACGTAATCAACCAATCAGCTATTGGCGACAGACACTTTACTGGCTTATATATAAGATAACAGCAATATTCCAACGTCTTCATGTAGTAAAGCCTGAATAAACTTTTCACCTGTTAATCCGCAAACTAAATGAAAAAAAGCTCTAATAACTTGATACCCAACGTAGTTGCAAGAAAACAAACAAGACGCGACTTTGTAATCTCTTAAAGCCTCCATTTATCCTCGGGTGGTAAATCTGTAGTTAAAAATGACTGCACCTGACCTCTACAAAGACATAAGTACGTTAAATGAGTGAAAATTTAATTAAAAAATTGTAATAATCCTGCAGAAAGAGAAAATCCCATTGTAGCAACTAAGTTAAGAATTCTAGTAGTTTTAGGAGTTCAAAGGTTACTTTTTTGCTTAGAATTAAGAAATTTTTCGGACAAGAATATTGACCAAACTAGCGGGATACTTTAGTGTAAGGTTACCAAATGCAAAAATGACAAAAAGAAAACAATCCATTCTTTAATCAATTAAAATGGAGGAAATAAAAGTAGATACGAATGTGTTAACAGGTGACAAGAAATGACCAAAAAAACGACTAAAATAACCAAAAATGACCAAGAATGACTACAAAGTATTGACTGGTCCCAACAATGATCCTGGCCTGGGCACCTTTTATAGGATGTGGGGACTACGATGTCAGCATTAAATACTGCTGTAGCATTAAAATTTTCCTAAGTATTGTACCAATCCAATAAATAATAATAATGCCACACTGTAAAAAATTTCAGTAAAAATACAGGAATTTTTCTTTAAATTTTAACAGTAAAATATCCGTTATTTAATGAAACAGAAAAAATTTTATTTTTCTACAGATAAATTTCTGTTTTTAAAAAATACGGAAATAGTTATATTCTTTAATAAAGAAAGTTCCTTATTTTACAGAAAATTATAATAACGGAAATAATCATGTTAAAAATGGAAAAAATAATAAAATTCTGTTTTCTCTTGTAATGAAGTTTTTATATTAAAATAACCTTTAAACAAACTAGAAATTCAATAATAAGTCAACAAATAATTTAAAATAGTAGTAATAAGCCTATAAGACAAACTAATAAGTTTTACTTTTGAATATTTAATTTTATAATACACTTTGAATTTTAATGAACCATTATACTAAGTTAAAATATACTGTAAGTATATAAGAAACTCACAATTCCCTTCTGTTTAGTAAGTTTGTGTGTTGTTTGTATAGTTTATACTGAATTTTGTTGTGTTCTATAATTAAATGTATTTATATTGTACTGTTTAGTTCCTAAACAGGCCTAAACTTTAGAATATCCGATAGTTAATTTCATTAAATGTAGTGGCTAGAGTCCTACCATCGCAATCTCGAATATTTTCAAATGCATCCCATATATTCCTAAAGCTAAATTGTGAAAATAAAAAATAAAAATAGGAATTACCTAATATTTCAAATAATATAATAAATTAACGGAAAATGAACGGTAAATTTACGGACGAACTACAGCAAAGGGAGGTATCCGTAAAAATTTATGCCAACAGAATTTCTGTAAAATAACAGTTTTCCGTTATTCTGTTAGAATATATAGTTACGAATAGTTAAAAGCTATTTATCTTATGACCGTCACTTGCTCTCCTGCCTGGTTTGGGCATGACAGAGAAGCAAGGGAACGAAGCATAATAAATAACAGATAGACACCAAATAGAAGTTAACTAATATTTATTGATTACAGTCTCCATCCTAGTCTCCAACCTGTTACCTCTATACTGCCGACAAGTCGGCGTCGTACCATGTCCGCAACCGGGCAGTGATGCTCGGTTGCACTATCTAATATCCTGACTCTGTATTACAGAAGCTCTCAAGTGCCGTCAGGGACAGGAAATGTTGGGAGGTCCCAGCAGTCCTGTACCCAGTAGGCGAGACTGTCTTGCATAAGAATATCTATCTGTTGTTCCTGGAGGAACTCAGAGGGTGCTTCTCAGTCGAAGGCAAGTATCAGACTCTCTCCCTCTGGTCGGGTGTTGCCCCTTGGTGGGAGTGGCCAATCAGGGAAGGGCCCTGATTGGACAGGATCTCCTAGCTTTGTGGTTTCTCTTCTCACCTCCTCGTGATCCCTGTCGTACCGGAGGTATGACAGGCGATTACAATCTACCAACTACAGCAGAAGCCTTCGGTCTAACAGGGCATAAATGTTGCACACAAACACCAACCGATCTGAGTATTCAGCGCTGCCATTTTGAAAATTCCAGAATGCAGCATTTCAAGCTGATGATGCAAATAGTGGAAAACAATGTGATTGGCTGCTCTATTCATAAAAATAATGTTATAACTATTAAAGTTCCTATAGTTTTAACACTAAATTGTACCTATAATCATAAATATATAATTTATAATGGAAAACCGCCTTTACATAAGCTCTGTATTGTAAAAAACGTTGTAAAGGGTTAATATAGGATCTATAAGATTTAGTGCAATGAGGTTAGAGTGCTTACGCAAATTATCTTGAAATAAATATGATTTAATTTGAGTTTAGAGAAAAATTTACTGAATAAATCAATAAATCAATAAAAAAGTTAAATAAAATAAAACAGAGATATATCAATTTAAAAGCATCAAATTAATTTATGCATCAAATTTAGCATCAAATTAAAATGCTAAATTTTTATTATTAAAAATTTAATGTTAAAAATTAGAAAAAAAAATTTTAAGTGCTATTAAATCATTCAATATTTTCTGTTTTACTATTAATTTATTATAAATCTATATAATTAAAAAAATGGGTGTCCGTCAGTCACACTCATAATCCTTTAAGCTGTCACGCACAGGGAGGGGGTC
>JAQFZN010001018.1:0-19682 GCA_034687075.1 Geophilus carpophagus | reverse complement strand
ATGATTAATTTTAAAATATCAATATTTATTTTGTGACTGTAAAGTATAAAAATCTGATGAAAACAAAACTTAAATTTTTTTTATAAAAATTACATTTAAAAAACAAACTTTTATTGAACTTGCCAATAAAAAAATCTTATAAAATAACTTTAAAATACAATTTAAAAAAAGCAATACCCGATGATGTAGCAATTCGTCATATTCCATTTGACCTATTATACATTTGTCACGTAGGCTCTTTATGACAACTTTAAATGGAAAAAATTTCAACATCTAAATAATAATATAGTAAACAGCTCTCCTTATTGTTATCGCCGGGCAACGTAATAACAAGAATAAACAATTATTTCAACTTTTTTTAATGGTTCTTGCACTTTAAATTTCGACTTATCAATTCTAAAAAAATTTCTAGAAAATGAATATTGATAAAGAAAAAATGGCAAAGCTTGCTTTGGGCCACTTAGCTATACACGGTCCATGCAAATTAGACGACATTATCAACGGAATTAAGAAATATTTTGCAAATCACTCTAGCGAAGAGATTTTACCTTTTCTCTTACACGACATTATAAAAGCTAAATCTGGTCAGCTACATGGACGAGTTCAAATCATAGACACAACAGGTGACCCTCTAGACAATATTTATCGAGTGATTCCTAAAGGTCAAGCAGTATTTTGTGGAGTTGATTCTTGTGACAACTGCGGAAGGCAGTTGATTTGTCCTAAAGGTTGTAAACAGGTATACTAATTACTACTTATTCCAAAATTTTATATTAAAAAACTGAATTTTTTTTTATGTTTCAAGTAGATTTCATCATAAAAAAAAGATCGTCAATTTTTTATTACAAAATTGTCAATTTGTATTTCTACCAGTATCTTCATTATTCACTTCCCATGTGCTGGATCTAAGAAAGCAATTAAAAACAAAATAAAACGGAAATAAATTGTATGTTTTACACATGTTTCAACTTTTTAAATAATTTGTAAATTTGTTTGTTTAATTAGTTGCAGTAAATTTTATTCAGCATTTTTATACATTACATACACAAACTAAGAAATTAATACGGTTATTCTATTTTTTAATAAAACTTTTACGTAAAATACATTAAAAATCTATATACTATTAACAATGTATACAAACAATTTTGTAAGAAATTTTATAAAAAACAGGATAGCTTTTCTCTTCTTTTATTCACCGGGTCAAGCTGTTTAGAATTTATTTGTACAAATTTTAGTTACAATCTTTCACATATTATCTATGTGCTCATTGTGATGCATCTGAAACCAATGACCCACTAAAAAAAAAAAATATTCAAAAAAAAAAATATATCACTAATCAAGCACTGACTTTGACATTCATCACTGCAATAAAATCGTTTTTCTGGCCAATTTTCGGCAATGCATCTGAAATTTACGAAAAAATTTAATTATCGACTAAGACGAATTAAACACAGTTTACCTTTTACATACACGGGACACATCATTTGTTAATTCCTTTGAGCAGCAAGCACACTGTTCCAATTGCTTTTTATTATCACAAAATGCAGTCTGACTATTTTGCAATATTTGTACAGCCTTAAAAGGCTCAATTTTTTTTTCTCTGGTAAACGTTTCCAACAATACAGACAACATATTTACTTTCTTCTTCACTTGTTCCATTTTACTTGTCAATTTTGCAGTACTCCAAATTTTTGCCATGTCAGGAACTTCATCTACTTTTGGTATCATCACTCTGAACTCGTCTCGATGTTTTCTTAATTTTTCCATAACCTGCGTAATGTGTATCAAGTACGGACTCAAATATATGAACTCTTCTAAATTAACTCCATCTTCGAATACAATCATCGATTTAGCTTGAGTATTCCATTTTATAAGCCACGGAATTTGTCGTACTAATTTAATTCCTAATAATGGCATCAAATCTTCTTTCCAATAATCTAACATAAAAATTTCTAATTCTGTAGCTTCAAAATTGGGATCTTGGTATGCTTCAGGAATGCTCCAATAATCATTGTTTTCATTTACATTAGAAGCGTTTAACCAAATAAAAAATGTTTCACAAAGTGCAGCTCCAAAAGTCATTTCTACGCATTCACTTAACTTTTGTTTTAAAAAAATAAGTGTAAGTAAAATTTAAAAACAAATATATTTTTAAATATTAATTACTAAATCTGAAAATTGTTTTTTTAATGTCTTGTCGTCTGAGATTGGTAACTTTATCCCTATAAGAATTGAAAAAATAAACATAGCATCATCATAAATCAGTACAACAAACTCACTTGGATTTCTTAATTGCATAATTAACTTTTCTAAACAATATTTTACCGTATCTTCAAAAGAACCTACGTAAAATATTTTTTGCAAACACATTTTTGTAAAATTAAACGTTATAATAAATCAGATTTTAGAATAACCTGTCAGAAATTGTTTATGAATTTCAATCGTAAACTGATTTACTTTGCCAGGCCACTTTTTATTGACCTATAAGCAATTAAGTAAATAAATTTGTAAATGCTGCATTTTTTAAATTAATTAGTCGGTTTACTTCTTGAAGAAGCTCACATGGAGGGTTAAGACTGAATGTTAACCAAAACCTAAACCAAAACGTAGTACCCTAAAAAATTAAGAATTTCATATGATAATAGGTTTATTTTATGGCTTTAATTCAAAACTTACTTGCTCTTTAATCATTAATTCAAAAGAATCTAGTCGGTTGAGAACAAAATTAGGCCCACAGCCAAATTGAATTAATGAGTCGAAACAAGATTTTCTCGTTCCACTTTTCAAATCAATGAATCTCATATTTTTGTTGTATTATGACCAATTATTACTGAAATTTTGAGTAATTTGTCCGAAATTTAAACTTAGTTTTCTAACATGTTTTTAGAAATTAGCCATTTAACTTCGTGTAGTTATAAAGCACCTATTGGTGAAATTAATAAACATATTTTGTAATACAAAAATAGTTAAAATACAAAATTATCTTAAATAATCTAAATAAATAAAATTATTTAGAATTTTAATAACTTTTACAATCACAATTTTAATTAAGATTAGCCAGTAATTTCATAACATTATTTAAAATTTTGAAAAAGTTTTATTTGAGCTCATAAAATCTTTATTTATTGCACATTTGATCAATAAATTTTTATACATCCAACTGCAACCATTCTTTCTTCACTTTACTCATGAATCCAATTTCAGTCGTTTACCCTTTGAAAACTAGCAAAATAAAAATTTAAATCACCGCTATTAAGCACGTGATGACAACATTTTTTTCTGTAGCTCACACTAGTGCTGATTTGTTAAAAGTTTATATTATTTTATATATTAAATCTTGCAACAGATGGCGCTACATTTACATTATCAGTCCCTAGTTTCGCTTACTCATTTTTATGGGTTTCATGGCATTAATTTGTAGGTGACCTCATGAGGATTGCGTGTTTTGGCCCGTAGTTCCGAGTAGGGGAGAACCCATATGATGGAATGTGGTGAGAAGCATGACTCATTTAAGGGGATTGAGCCTTTGAAATTGCTATACACGTATTGCTACCATCCAATACATTCTCGAATCTCTCTAATACTGCTTAGTCATTTCTAAAGCTTCTTTCATGTTCGAAAATAAAAAAATCTCAAAAGATTGAATATAATACTCTATTATAGTTTAGAAAATAAATTAAACGAAAACCACTTTTTTTTAGTTTAGCTATGTGACTCATATTCACCATGAACACATATTTTACCATTTTCTACAGATAACATCAATTTTTAAGAGAAGGGTGGGCTTAAACCTATTAAGATAATTTCCTGGAAAAACATTTTTATACAATTTATTGCCCAGTAAAAAAAATACAAGTTTTTATTTAAGATAAAAAAAATGTACCTAAATTCAAGGAATTTCGGAAATAACAACAAAAACTATTCAATTCCTGAATAGTATCTATGTCCTTGACCTATAAAAGTGCATACCTGAGGGCTATTTGCAGATTATTATTTCCTGTCGTCTATTACCCAATGCAAATTTAAAAAAACAGTGTATATAATTATAATTAAAATCCTTTTTTGAATATTTATTACAGTGTTATTTTCGACTTCCCAAAGCAAGCTGAAGCTAACAAGGATTTACTTAGTTGTTAGTGCACTAAGCTTGGTATTTGGTAACCTTCTGGCATTTGGTTTTCATCACCTTTTTCCTCTTACATAATTGGGTGCAGCACCTTCATGCTCACTTAAAACCTGCATTTCTGGTTAATAACAAAAGCTTTCTTTTTAAAAACTCTTCTTCACCCTTCAAAATAAAAAATAAAAATAAAAGTTAAAAGTGCATATAATTAGCCATTAATGAATAATATAGTACACCATGATATTTTTCACTGATAATTCTAAATGAGGCATTTAATTTACAAAACACGGAATAGCATTCACTTCTGAGATAATAATCAACTTCTTGTATGATTATTTAACTCAAATTTCCTATTGTTTTAAACATTTTCCCTAACATTAAAATTACAAACCTAACATTAAAAAATTAAAAGTAAACAAAAATCAAATGTTTTGATATAAATTTTTTATTTTCATAATTTTTAATTCAGAACATTTAAATCCTTTCTATTTTATTTAGTTGTGTGGGGGTGGTAATTGAATCGATTTGGTTAGAGCGGCTTTTCCTTTTTGCCGAACACCCCGCAAGAATGAAGTGGAAAGTGCCGTCAAGCAAACCACAGAACGATGGCTCAGACTGAGGCTCTTCCAGCCAAACCTCGTGCGTAGATTTGTAGAGAGAGAAGCCGCATCATCTCGTCTGCTTAATGTGACTTGCTGTCTCCCAAGTGTGTGGTATTCACAATGGGGTGACTGAACACTGTTCTCGATTATAATACGTCTGCTTTGACAAAATACCTGTTTCTAACAGTAATCGGAACCATAATGTGAGTATATTTTATAGCACAGCACGCTACATCAGCCCCAGACTCGCTCCACTACCATAGCCACAGCCACCTATCAGCTGAGCTCGCGATTTGCGATGAATGATGGCATATGTGCGTGTTCGTAATGGCGCTTTACTTATTTATTTTTTAATTGCTGAGTATCTGGTTGGGAAAGTTTACCAGTCATGTTTTTTAATAGATGTGGTTAATTAGAATTAACGATTAATTCATGATTGTTTTTGATGAATTAGCGATGGCGATAGATACTCATATTGTACATAAAATGGCGGTATCGCCACAGTCGCTGTCGAATTTTGTCGTAGGAGTACGCACGAGTGACAGGATAATTACTTTTTTATTTTATTCTTGGGTATTGTTTTAAATGTTTATGTGGAAGTATATTTTTAGATTTTTTTAAAATCTTTTTTGCAATTTTTTCCTGCTGTATCGCAAAAAAAAGATGAAAAAGAAAACCTAAAAAGTGTCAAATGTTAATTTTTATTATATGTTTCTGCCAAACTATACAGCCATAAATCAAACAGGTCTTTCCACAAATGGTGTAATTTTAATCCTAAGGGAGGAAACTCAGCACAGTGTGCTTTAGTGGGCGATCAAATATGACGTAGTGAACTTGGTGAAACGTAATTTTTAGACGCCCATAAAATACTCTGTTTTAACTCGGCGCTATTTTCAGTTTCAGCTCATTCATGCCACAACCTTTCATCAAGGCTAGTGAAGACGAAATATAACGTGACATTTCGAGAGAAAAAGATGTAGTTTTTAAGGACGGCGGAGAGCATCAATGGAACCGCATTGCTTTTAAATATGTCAACGTTTTCAACGAGATGAACTTCATTTAAAAAAAAAAGAAAACAACATTACGTGTTTATTTAACCGAGAATTGAATTCTCATTGCAGACTGTGCTATATTTTTAAGAAATATAATAACCTACTTGTTTGAGAAGATTTAATTTATGTGGTCGATGGATCAATACACAATTAATTGATGTGGCTAGCCGAGGATCTTCATGATCCAGACCCGGGCTCGCCGCCTTTAGAAGGCGGTGAAGCCCTGTGCGAATTCAACGTTGACAGGTAATTGATAGATTTAACACTTAATTATACGTTATAAACATTTAATGTCCATTTTACACGATGATAAAATTTGATAATTTATAAACCCCCGGGAAGTTGTCCTATTAGAATTGTATTGCATGTTTCGTACTTAAAATTACCACCAGAGAAATGGAGTCAGTAATACTCAATTTAACATTGACGTTTTGATATATAAGTAGAATTGAAATATGATCTGATGGCGCAAACTTTTGATAGTTATGTTTAAAGCAAACATTTTTGTAATTTAATATTTCCTGTGTTATAAAGTCATTTTTGATAATTTTATGGCGTTAGGGCTTATAAGAGGGTGTTTAGTGCAGCTGGCTTGACTTCTTGACATCTTAATCTTAAGTGTGTTAAATGGATAAAAGGGGATTCAAGTACTGATTTTGTGTGGCTTCTGTGGTTTCTTTTTAAATCTTTTATGTGGATTTTAAAAATAAATCATGACAAGGTTTAAATTTAATCTTATCGAACTTGTAAGTTTATCCATTTATTTATTATTTATTTATTTATTATTTACTAATTTTTTTTTATTTATAATTTTTTTGATTCAAGTGGGTGTGTTTATTTATTGTAATAAAACCACTTAGAAAAAAAAACTAGGGTGGGTTAATTCATTCAAGTAGGGTCAAAAAATGATCGTATTTTATTTTACATGATGAGAGGGAACTATTTTTTTTAAAAACTTGAAGAGTTAAAGGTAAAAAAAAATTGACAGAAATAAACAAAAATTCAAGGTTTAGATGTATTTATTTTTAAACGATTTGGCTTTTAGTTTGAAATTTTTTATGATTTTTCTAGTGTTTTTATTATTTTTTTTAAATCTTTTTTGAGGGGATGGTTTTATTTTTAAACTAATTGAATGTACAGTAATTTGTTGCTGTTTTATTTATATCTAAGTCAGTAAGTTAATCAAGTAAGTGGGTTTTTTCATATACAAACATGTTATTAAGGGTGTAACTATGTTGAAAACATAAAGTAATGTAAATACTGTTTATTTTTATGATTAAATATTAGATAAATTAAAATTATGTAATGAAAATGTCGCCCACAAAACGAAAAAAAAATTGTTTCCTTTTAAAGGTCTAATTTTGGAATTTTTAAGGTAGAAATGGTTTGGCTTTGTGCCAGTAAATAATAAATTTCTCTCTCATCTGTACAAGAAATGTGGTAAAAGGGGTGAACCATTAAAAATTGGAGGGCAGTGTGTAATATACTATATACTTTAAAAACAGATGATCCATTTTAATGTTATTTGCTGAATCATATATATCTATATATATATAAGGTGTATACTCAAAAAAGGAAATGGGAATCTAAACATGATGTGCTTAACATTTTAATAAATGAATTTTAACTCATTTAGTTGCAACCAAGAGTTACAACATTTGAATGTATTAAGAAGTCTTCCAAGTCTGCTTGAGGAGAACAAGTCCACTTGCATTAAAGATGTCTTCTCGAAAATACAGGTTGATTAATTATTCATATAAAGATTAATTAGAATGATAAAAAAAATTATAAGTTTAATTATTTTTTATATAGGCTGTACTGCCGAATTCTCAAGCTGAAGTGCATTTGGAGGCCAGCAATTCTTTTCTTACAATTTTGGAAAGGGAACTGGTGCCAGCAACAACTTTTACTCAAACTTTTTTACAAAGCATACTGACAAGTGTGGATAGTAAAGATCCAAGTATGTTTAAAAAAATAAATTGTATATATATATATATTTATATATAGAAATTAAAATGAGTGATAAATAAATGACAGATTTATTAATGTTGATGATAATTGTGATTTTTTTATTTTCTATTTTTTTTTTTAAATTTTAGTTGTTGCAAATGCATGGTTGGAGACTCTACTGGACGTCATAGATTTACTTCCACCGGATATCGTTAAAAAAGATGTAAGATATTTTTTATTTAGATTTTTATTTTAAGTTTATGAGCAAAGAATTAGTCATTAAGTTTTTAAGGGATAATATAGTTACTTACACATCTTTTTACATTATGTTTTTGCAGATACTCACTTTGGCTATTTATAAAGGACAGCATTCTCATTCTGTTACATCCCGTTTAGCAAGTTGCAAAATTTTGGGCAAGATTTGTTTGAAGTTTGAGGGATTTTTGTGAGTATTTTTTTATTTTTATGAAAATTATGGATTGAAACTATTCTTTATTTTTATTTAGTATTAAAAAAGAGATTCTTCCAACTGTTCAATCTTTATGTCAAGATGTAGATTACGAGGTTAGAAGCTGCATAGCTCGTCAGTTAGATGCTGTGGCTAGAGGATTAGGGTATGGTATGAAATTTGTTTTGAATAAAAATTTGTCTAATAATTTTATTTATGTTTTAGATTAGAAATTGCGAAATATGCTATTTTGCCGTGTTTAGTTGAGTTGTCAAACGACGAAGCAAGTCATGTCCGTTTGGCAACCATTGAAACTGTTGTAAATATGTTGAGTTTATTAGATGATGGTAAGTTTAATTATAAAATTGAAAACGAAAATATTGATCAAATATTTTTTCTTGTTAGAAACTTGTACTCAAACAATCATTCCACTGGTAAAAAAATTTTGTGAAACGTCTTTAATTATGGAAGATTCTGCACTTCCAATTGCTGCTAAGCAGCTAGGACGATTGTGTCATGGTCTGTCATGTAAGTAACATTGAAATAAAATAAATATTTAGTACAATTGTGTTAATATTTAATTATTTGATAGTAAATTTACAAGTTGAAGAGAAGAGCTGGTTTCTTCAGTTTTATCGCAAATTGGCTAGGTTAGGCTTGCCAGTAAGTGCTGAAAATGACAGAACGAACCGAAGCAAGGTAAATAAGGAAATAAATTGAAAAAAAAAATGTATGCTAAATTGGCTTAATTTTTCAGATGCCAGACATTGTACCAATAACTGATGAATGTGATAAGTACATGCAGTGCAGGCAAAACTGCGCTTACAATTTTCCTGTAATAACTGAATGATAGTTTATAATATCTTTTTATTTAAATTTTTTGTTTAATTTATAGGCAATGGTTTTGTTTGCTGAGCCTGTTAATTTTAAAGATGAATTACTGTTTACGTTTTACGATTTGGCATCTGATCCTCATTCAGGAGTGAGGCGAACAATAGCGAGTGGTCTACATGAAATTTCCAAACTTTTGGGACCAAATGTTCATTTAATCCAAAGACAGTTGGTTTTGCTTCTTCAGGACGATTGCATTGAAGTGATTTTATATTAATAAAATTTATTCATCTCAATAAAATTTCATCTAATTTTTAGGTCCTCGAAGGAGTTTTATCTAATTTACCAATAACTTTAGAAGCTTTAGCTAGAGAAGGCAGCATGAATTCTGGCATTAGAGTAAATTGAAATTTTACTTTTAAAAAGTGATATTTTAAATTAAAACACTATTTTTTTGCAGATTCAAGATGCTGACGATCTAATCAGTGCATTGATTGCATGTGAAAGAGCAATATCTGTCACTACTAACTGGAGATTACATGCTGAATTTTTGAATAAATTATCATGTCTTCCTCGTTGTTTAAGCAGTGATGATATTCATGAAACATTTGTGCCTCTTATTTTTCAAAAAATTTACACAGTAGTAAGTAATTTAACTTGACATTTTATATTTGTATATTGATTTTTAATTTATTTTCAGCGTCCAATTCCGTGCCGTATAGCTGCCGTAACAACATTACTCATCTTTTTAAGGAGCACTGTAATGTCAAGCCGGAGACAGGAAATTTGTACTAGACTCGTTGATGGTAATATTTTGATATATCAATAAAAATCTTGCATTAATGCAATTTTTTAATGTTTAGATTTAGCAAACGGCTATAGTTGTCACAAGCGAATGTTGTTTATCGCTGCATGTACTATCATTATCGAATTGTTTTCTAAACAATTTTTCAAAACTCACTTTTTTACTTACCTTTTAAAATTAACAGGTGAGATTTTAAGATTTTATTATCTTTATTTTTATAGCTTTAAATTTTTATTTAAACTTTACAGATGATCCCATTCCAAATATTCGATTACGGTTGTGTTCTCTTCTTCCTCAATTAAAATCTTTAATAAAGTTACCAGGAGATCAGAAATTACTTCATTTTTTAGAAGCAGCTGTTCGGAAACTTGTAAACAATGAAACAGATAAGGATGTGTCAGCAGCTTTGGGACAAGCGATTTTAGAACTCGATAGAGTTGAATTATTAGAAACTGTAAGATGAGATCTGTAATAGTAATATATTTTTGAGAGATTAATCTTGAATTTATTACTACGACAGGACAATAGGCACAGTACATGTTTAGATGATGCTGTTGATTTAGCTAAAGAAGATGAAGAAAAATTGCTAGTCCAGTTAGAGCGAAAACTTAAATTTCGACAATTTTCAGACAAATCTTCCAGTCCAGGTAATTTTAAAATTTATTCTAAATGACTCAGCTTAAGGTTCAAACTGAATTAGGATTTCGAGGGTCAAGAATTCCATGTTCTCCTTCGCGATATGGAAGAGCAACGCAATCAGTCTTAAGATCAGAAAATCGATCAGCAATTCCATTACCAAAGTAATTAGATTTTATCGTTACATTTATTTATTATTTATGTTTAAATTTACTATTTTCTAGACGATCGTCGTCTCTTCCATTAACTCCTTCATTGAACCGAAAAATCTTGCCTGACAGTCCCGTTCCGTCCCCAGGTAGAAAGTTATTTACTTTTATATAAACTGAAATTCTAATGAAATATTGAAATATCTGAACAGAGACTATTAGACGCGCATCGGCTACGATTCCACGGTGTTCATTGTCATTATCAAATTCACCCATGAAACCTTCGTCTTTAAGGTATAACTCAACAATAATATCACCACCCCTTTCTCCACCTGATCCAAAACGGTCGTGGGTTGTTGGTGACTCTTATCGCTTAAATCCAACAATTTATAAGGATTCATCACCAACGGATGAGGTGTATGGGACTATAAGAAATGATGATTTACAAATAGATTTTAGTGACGATATGATAATTGCCCATCTGAATGACAAAATAGAAGAAAAGAAAGCTGACAATACCTCATCAAAAGTGCCAAAAGAGATCACGAGTCAATCGAAAAGTACTTTTTCACCAAAAATATTGCAGAAGATACAGACCAGTATCCCAAAAAAATCGTCAGGAAAGTCGAAAAATGAGATTAGCGCTTCATCATCTAAAAAATCATCCATTTCAACCCTTTCTCGAGCTAAAAGTACTTCACATCTCAACTCAACATTTAGTCGACAGTTGGGACCCTCCCTCATTCCTAGAGCATCATTTCGATCTTCTACTGGTCGATCGCCCAGTGCTCCTGGAACTCCTAGGTGCATGTCTCCAGTTAGAATTTATGGATCAACTAAAGTGGGACTAAGTCTTCCGTTAAGTCATGATCTGCAGTCTCGTCTTGGAAATAGGAAATTTCTCAGTCGACCAGGCAGTCCAGCAGCGCTTTCCAGTGGGGATTCTGATGGTCAGAATACGCCCGATTCACCATGCAGCTACGGCTCGAATGATAGTGCAAGCTCAGAAATGGGATCTGGATCTGGGAGGAGTCGAGTGAAAAGGTTGTCGGCGAATTTAAGTAGCAGCAAGATACCTTTTCTGATTCCCAGGTAAAAACATCTCCAGAATGGTTCTTACGCCTGTCTTGAAGTGAAGTGTTTGCTAATAAGACTCCTGATTTCTGCATCGATTTGATTTCTGCTTGCTTAAAGACAATTTAATTTTTTCGTTTTTTTTTTATTTTGACTTTTTTATCATTACATTTTTTTTCTCCAATAATTCTGAGTATTTTTTTTTTCCTGCTTGACAATAATTGTTTTGGATTGCACGGTTTTATTTCCTGTTGTCTTGAATTTTTAAGGTGTTTATGTATGTTAACAAGAAAACTAATTTATGTTATTATTTTGTTTTAGGACTGCTCTGAGTCGTAACAAAACTTTCGAATCTCAGTCACACTAGCCTTTGACTCCAAAGTGAATAACTGTGATGGACAACAATTTTAGTCGATTTTGAGTGATTTGCTGTATTTTTAATTACAAATGTTTCTTAAGTGCAATGAAGAGATGTAATTTTATTAAGTTTATTATTATATTAATTAAGTTAATTGTTTCAAAATCTGTAATTTAATTACATTTAAATTTTATTTCAAGTACAATTTATTAAAATCGTTTGTTATTTTTTTGTTGATGTTTTAATATAACTATTATAATGAATATTGATTACAGAGATAGATGTAATAGTGGTATTAAGTTAAAAGATGTGAAAATTATTTTTGTAGATAGGATTCATGAAAATCGGTTTTAAATGTTTGTATTTTGTAGATATATATATTTGCTAGAACATTTGTTTACCATTTTCAACCATCTTCTATAAAGTTTATACCACTCATCACATTTGATATTACATTACGTGTAAATATATGTCAGATTTGTCAAAGACACGATTTTAAACCTAGTGTAATTTACTTCTTGACACCTGAATTTAAATACAAAAGAAAATAAAAGTATAAAAATAATGATACTTATATTCATTGAAAATTAAAACAATTTTTGTAAGATTTTCATGATTTTAATTAAAATTTAAAAATACATGAAATATTTATCAATTAACCCCATTAGTTATTAAATATTATCAATACATCATTATAATAAAAATAGGAAGAGCATCAAACTTCAAGATAAGGTAAAGTGGATTACAAGTAATCAAAACTTTTGCAGCTATTATTATCCTATAAGTACAAGGAATGTTGCATTTTCCAAAATTAATATTTGAAATTAAACAAGAAAATTATTTTTGCAAAATGTTTATGTTCGAGAAGTTGCGGGTGGACTTTTATCAAGATAGCACATGATTCATTCATCACATTATTAATAACGCATCAGATCTATTCTAATATAAAGATCACAGTAGAAAAAAATTAATGAATTAAGTTTCTTTCTTTTTTCTTTGCGCTTATCATCATCAATTATCATAAAGAAATAATAACACTTGATCCCAATATTATCAGAACAAATCCCAATAGCCAAAACAATAATCGAGCGTTCGGAAAAATATATATATAATAAGTTGTAAATGTTTAAGAATGTTCCATCTTTGTTTTTTTTTAAACTCTATCAAAAAACGTAACACAAATTTCAGACAATGCTTGATCAAACAATATAAAAACAGCCATAATTTTCTTTATAATAATGAACTTCTTGCAGCCTTCATGATTCTTACGCTGATTTTTTCAGATGTTTCTGAACCATAGCAGACGTTAATTTTAACTCATTACAATACTTCACGGTTACTTTGTCTGATCGATGTGAGGTTAGGGACGGTGAAGTTCCAGCGACTGAACTTTCTGCATCTGGCCACTGAGTTTCCTTGTCTTTTCGTTGATTCGTCTTCTTTCGTGGATTTGTCTTTACTCTCAGAAATTCTTCAGAGGTCAATACAACAATTCCAGTAGCCGTAAGAAGTTTTCCATGTCTTGTTTTTAAGTGACGCTTGTAAGTATTTCGTGTTTTAAACCTAAAATTACATTTAAAAAATTTATTATTCTAATTTCGTATGATTTTATTACTAAGATTTTAAGACCTTAATCCACAATCTCCACATTCAAATGGAGTCTCTCCTGTGTGACGACGCATGTGTTCTTTGAAATGGCTAGGATGGCGAAATTTTCGTCCACATTCCACACAGGTGAAGCGACTTTTATTATTATGAATTAACATGTGATAATTCAAACTATGCTGGCGCGTAAATGTCGTGTTGCAAATATTGCAAACAAACGGTTTAATGCCTAAAAATGTATAAATTCGATAGTCCAAAGAAGCTTATTGTTAAAATGTATTCTCACCTGCATGACTTCTATAATGGTACATAAGTGTAGCTTGCGCGGTAAAAAATTTGTCTTGACAAATCTTGCAGACGAGTGCAATCCTCTCATCCTTCCTTCTTGTTCTCAACATTCGAATGCATTTCAAAGCTAATTTCTAATTTAAAATTTAAAATATTTTACTAATTTATTTGTGTTTTATTCAATTTGAAATATTTACCCTTTCCCATTCTGGAGTTCCTTCTTTTGGTGTTTGTACTTTGACTGGATCTGCAGTTTTAGCATTTGCCTCTACAAGTTTATTACTATTCTGGACTGGTTTTTCAGTTTCATCACTTTCATTCTCTTCTTCCTCCTCGGATGATTCGCTGCTCTCAGTGGCATATTCTTCTGGCACGATTATCTTATTTATCCTGCGAACTCGTTTTGGTTTTGTATGCAATACTACTCCTTCTAACATGTCAGGATCTAAATAAAAGAAAAAAAAAAATATATATAATTTAATATTACTTAATTTCAAATCATTAATTTACTGACCTTTTAGATTTATTTTATCCATCTTTTCGATTTCCGTTGATTTTATTTCCTCAAATTCTGCTACCACTGGACCTACTAATGCATTTGTGCATTCCACAGTAACCAGAGAATCACCCTCTATAAACACGCTGTACATTAACGAATCAATATTCACACTTCCTGCTTCTATAATAGGACAAGGATAAACTTCTATTCCCACATCATCTTCATCCGATACACTTGCATCCCACTTGTCAATATCCTTCTTTTTCCCATCCATACGCGCGTAATTATGATCCTGGAAAACTCCTAGTTCGCATTTCTGATTCGTTTCTCCGGCAAGATCTTCATTTAGAAACTTCGTCGTTTCAGTGCTCGCTTCACTAGTTTCGCATGCTTGTTTTCTCTTTCTAGCTCTAGGTTGCTTCTGAACACCCGATTTATTTTTATTTTTATCAATATTTTGGACATCAATTCCTTTGGTCTGTCTGCTCTGTCTAACTGGCGGTGTCTTTGCTGCGCCATTAATTCGACCAGATTTTTTCTTGGCTGCCTTGTTACTTTTTACACCATCCTTTTGTAAGTTATTCCTTGAATTATCAACGCCTTTATCTTCTATTTTATCGTCAAATTCGTCTTTAATTTTTACAAGCGAACTTAGGTGCTGAAATTTTCCAGATTCTGCAACTATCGTATTAGATTTCGAATTATTAGGCCCAGACTTTACAGGCTTTTCCTTTGTTAGTGCCATTAAACGTTTTGCCCTCATAGCCCTTGTGTTTTTACGTAAAACTCTACGTCGACTACCTTGAATAGCTAAAAGTGAAAATAAAAAAATTATTAATGCTAATTGATTCAACCACGATTAAATTTGATTTTAATGTTACCTGCCAGTCTCTTTTTACGTGCGTTTAATGTTTCAGCAATAAACTTTCTGTCTGGGGATCTGTCAGGTTCTGAAAAAAAATTAAGATAAATGTAAATCTTTAGTTCATAAAGTGATAAAAAATATCACTTAAATTAATTGATATTAAAATTATAAATAAGAAAAACGTACTGTTATCTTCTACGACTAATTCAGCGATGTGCTCAAGTAAATGAGTCTTCATGAGAAGGCGAGCTTTGTGTTCATTACCAAAACTCGAATACTTCTGTTGACACTTCTCAGGCATTAAGAAACACGTAAAAGTGTACGTTTTTCGCAACTCATCCGCTGTTTGATCACTGAATGTATTGAGAAGTAGGCGATCAGAAAGCATTCGAATCTGATCCAAGTTGAGCAAATCTGAGTTGTACGGTGTTCTTCGAGCAGAACTTGACACCGGGGACTGGAAATAATTAAAGATAATTATTTAAAAAAATGTTTATCAACAAATAAAAAAAATAACTCACCGATGGTTTTACTTTATCGACTTGAACTGGTGCTGAAGGTGCTAAAACCAGGTCATTTTTAAGAGTTGCGGATGCAACTTCAGCAAGCATGTCTAAAAGAGCAACTGGACTTGGATCGTGCATCCGTTCATCATGAATTTCATTTTGCAAATTCATTTTCGCAGTTGTGGATACTACATGATTATTTCTTGCCCGTTTTACCTTGTGCTTTGATTCGTCTTCATCAGATAAAAGCGATACCATTCTGGAATAACGAGAGTCCATCACTTTAATTCCTAAAAAACAAAAAAAAAATTAAAAAATTTACTTTTTAATTTGTTTACATCACTTTTTCAAATTAACACCTATTAAATCGATTTTAAATTATATGCATCTAAAACAAAAACACTATTATATCTAAATACACTAAATCTAAGCACTTTTAAGTACTTAACACCACACTACAAAATTGACTTAACACTAAAAGTCACAATCTGTAACGTCAACAACGACATGACAAGGCTAAACGAACACAAATCTGGCCTAAATATCAACTTACCACATTTGTTTTTCAGTACCAATTATCACTAACCATCTTATTAAATAATAAAAAGTGTGCTATAATTGTTAATTTACTCAAGTGCGACCGATACGTTAAATGTGCTTCAATTTGAACGGACACTAAGTGCAGACGCCATTGTGTCAAATATGAACTTCGTTATTCGACCATTTTCAAACCAAATTGTTAAGTGTTTTACACAGTCATCTGCAATCCATCAATCCATGAATGTGGTTAAAATTAATTTCTAGTAGTCCATGAATAATATTTACCTCTACTGTACACATTTAAAGTGTTTATCTAGGTCTGGTCTTACAGGATTGACGGAATACAAAGTTAAAATCTCACCCTAGCAAGTAGCAGCCGACGCGTCGCGCGTATTATTCATTTCAGAAGAAATGAAATGGTTTAAAGTATATATCTATCCCGGATAGTTGTGTACCGATATATATGTAATGACGGTAGTGTGTGAAAAGATAATTACCTGAAAAGTGACCGTTTTCCGAAGCGGGTATTTTCTTGTTTTTATTGCTAGACGCCATGGTTTCGCCCAGCTCGTCTGCTACCCAACAACAAGCTCCTATCATTTGAAACTGATATTCTTAAATTAGCTTTAAATTTGTATTAACTTATTTATTTTTGATGTAGAAATTGTTTGCAATATAAAAATGTGATGTTAATTAATTTTTTATTTCGGATTTGTAAAAATGAAAAGCGGGAAATTTTTTTATTTAGATTTTTTTCAACCGGTCTTAATCGGTTAAAATTTTGACGTCAAATTTGAATTTCATACCCGGATGAAGAGTAAATTTTTTCCACTCGTTTAATATTGATGTTTCAAAATATTAAATTGAAAACTTTAAAAATTAAATTTAAAATTTTTTTAAAAATTTGTAGCTTGTAAAATAAACAAATTATGTTTTGAAATTTTTATTGTACATTTACTGATATTTATTACATGGAGCATAGCACAAGAAAAATGACGTCATTATGGCGACCGATCATAGCCTATCACACTATGACATTACTATACAGAGATAATTATTCGTGTTTTAATAATTAGAATATTAAATCAAACTGTTTTATAAATTATACACAGATATAAATTTTAAAAATATTTAATTCTTTTATTTAAGAAAAATTTTCAGTCTCATAATAATCTTTCTAGAATATCTGCGTTTGAGATTAACAACCACCAGAGGCAATATGGCGTGTATTGGATATGCAGCTGGCGTTATACTCGATGGGTTGTGCCTTGCTTTACTCTTTGACTATAAATGGTCCACGGGGGATTAATGTAAAGATGAATATATAAATTACCTGTAAGTATGACACGTAACATTCTCTTAAAAACTATTAATTTTTACTAAAAGAATCCTAAACATCATAATTTTAAGCTTTAAATGGCAATCCAATCTTTAATTTCATAATAACATAACCTCATAACCCTGTAAACCCGCTCGAAAACCATTCTGAAATATTTAACTACCTAACTCAAAATCCATCACCTTAAGTGGTAATTTTTCTCTGAAATTATTGATTAATATTTTCCGCTTTAGCCGATGATTTTTTCGGAGATAGAGAAAATTACATTAGTTTTATTAAATAAATTACCAAAATATAATTTTGATATAATTTAATTTATTTAATATCATTCCCTTGGTGGTGAAAATTAAAAGATTTATGCTAAAATCAATATTTATTTACTAATGCGTTGATTAAACCTTGCCTAAAGACCGTGAAATTAATTAATTACTCAATAGAGTAATGCAATATAGCATTAGTTGTTAGTAAATGATGAAATTGGATTTGGGCCATTTCATTCCTGAATATTTGCCAGCCCTAAGTGACATTAACCAATCTCAACATAGTGAGACAATACAAGCACCCATATCCCAGCTGGTGCTGTGTCTTGTGTTTTTCATTTTACCTTTAGTTTGTTTGTATTACACATTCTGACAAAGAGTTACAAGTTTACCATTATGAATACAATGGAAGAATCCAGGTAAACTAAACTTAACCTTAACATAGAAAAGAAATTTTTTTTCTTTCTAAATATAGATGTTTTGCTCTATATAATATAAAATCTAATAAGATTAAATTATAGTTTTGATGTACTTATATGAGTTTTAGATGTGGTGTTGTTGCGCTGTTTATTTTTGTTTTAGTTAATTAAGTATAAGGTGAAAAAATTTAATTTAATAATTGAATTTGGTTGATTTCTAAATTTAGTTCTAATTGCAACTGTTGGCAGAAGTAACTTGGTTTAACCTTGCGTTTATTACACTTTAATACCTGTGCAACTTAGTTGTAGTAAATATAAAACAAACGAAAGTGAAATGAAATTTCTAATGAAGGAAGTAAGGGTGAAAATCAAGTTTAATTTAAAATGAAAATGTTGATTTCCTGTCTGAAGTAATCGGTATTATTTTTTAGGACCAACAAAATTTAACTTCCCGAGTGAGTAACGAGTAATTAAAATAAAATTAAACATCTATCTTAATGCTAAGGAAACAAATTACGGAAATAAGTTCGAAATTACTCATTTCATGCAAATGTTTTCCAGGTTTTTATTATTTTTATTTTTTATTTTTATCTTATCAGAAACACCGTCGATGAATCAAGAAAATCAGGACCAAAGCCACCCCGTCCTCCTCCATTTCGTCCTCCGCCTCCGAGTAGGCCTCCAATTCGGCCACCACCACCGTTATTAAGGTCGAAACTTAATCCAATACAGGAAAATCGTTCGTTGACTGACCCACAGTCAGTTAAAGTAGAAAATAGTAAAAGTAAAGGACGAATTGCGTCTTGTTGTACTTCAGCAATGAGTTCTGTTTGGAAACGGCTTCAAAGAGTGAATCAACGAGCTGCAAAGTTTCAGTTCATTAGTTCTTACCATGAATTAATGGTCGAGTGTACGAGTAAATGGTAAGTGTAGTAATTTCCGGTTTTCAATGTTTTTGCTGCGTGAAATTTAAAACGTGTAAAAATATTTATTTTGGTTGGTAAAAAAGAAACAAGGTCGGATTTATTTATTTATATCTTTATATATCTTTTCAGGCAACCGAATAAATTGTGTGTGATATGGACTCGACGTAGTAGGAGATATTGTTCCCAGGTATGATTTAAAAAAGAAAAATAATTAATTGTATTAATTTTTTTTCTTTATTATAGCCGCACAGTTGGGAACCTACCATGAGAAATCCTTATCGAGGATTAGTTGTATGGCCTGTTCCTGAGAATGTTGAGATTACTGTGACACTCTTCAAAAATACCTTAAGTACAGAGTTTGAAGATAAAGATTGGACTTTTGTAATAGAAGATGTAAGTTAATTAAT
>JAQFZN010001017.1:0-19699 GCA_034687075.1 Geophilus carpophagus | reverse complement strand
AAAATTTTGTAATGTTGACTGATAATTGTTGTTTAGTTGGTGTATAATGCTTGATTTGGAAATGGTAAATGTAAACAAATGTGCATTGTGAGCTTTATTTTAGTCATGAAGTGTGAATACAGTTTTTTCATGTCTTTATTCTTGCTCAATTTAATTCCAACCATAATTCATAAAAGAATTCTTTTTAAAATTAAATTTTAGTGTGAAAACATTTTTTTATTCAACCTTATTTTAAATCATGGTATTGATTGATAATGTTATATTGTAAATACAGATAGGATTATGATAAATGATTTTATTATTGTATTTTATGTGCATTTTCACCTTTTAATTTTTTTTTCTAAAAAAAAAAAAAATTAAACTAAAACATGATTTATGTCGTAAATAAATTGTTTCTGCAATGCTGACTGCCAATAAATTTCTCATTTATTTTATTGTTACTTTTATATGTTAAATAATCTGAATTACAACGAAAATTCTGTAGAAAAACTATTTATATTCGAAGATTGCTTATCAAATCAAATTGTAAATGAAACTGTAGTTTGTGGTTTTGGCTTTTAACCAAAACGTATATTATTGGTGTTATGTCACTACCACGTGACAAAACTATTTGTTCTACTGTTTACCCAATTAGACTATGTCTATGATTAGATACAATGAGTTCCTGTTTTCATTCTTGCTTCACCTGACTCATTACTGAACATCACTTTATTTACGATTTACTGATGTTTAAATGAAAAAATTTGAAAATTGTTTCAGTTAAATTTGAAAATTCGTTAAATTAAAATAAAATCAAAAATATTTTACATAATTTTACCTTAATATTACAATTTTTTTAGTATTTTTTAAAATAAATTTACAATTTTTATTAATACCACAATTTCTTTTAGTGGTTATGCTATTATATTTATATAAAAATAAGGAAACAAAATTAACATTTTCACTAGTATAATTTATATTTAAAAACAAAAACTATGGAATGATTAATTCATTCCATAGTTTTTCCTCTATATCCGATCAGCTTCGTTTAATTTAAACAACTGTAATAAAGTAATTACAATATCAAACATTAAATTATTAAAAAAACTATAAACCTAGTGCTCACCTAAGTTAAAACCGAGAAAATTGTCTTCCCCGATCACTGTAGTGGAAGTAGTAATCGCCATACTTACCCATGATACCAAGAGAATAAGCCAACTAATTAATTAAATTTATATAAAAGCCAACTGTATGGAGAAATTACATTACAATATCATTACTAATTATAGTCAAATCAAGCGTATATAATTACAATTAAAATAAACGTAAACACCAATCCAAAAGACAGAAATAAAAATCCGAAAACAGCATATAGATCCACTGTAACGTAAATTCTACAGCTATGAACATCGATAACGAATTCCAATATTTTAGTGTTGGGTAAACTTGATACTATATGTTCAAATCCATTCAGAAAATTTGGTAAAAAAGACATTTTCTATAAAGCCAGTAAATGAATTTTGAAACGTTGCTAAGTTACAGTAAACAGATGCATAATACGTGTTAAAAGGATGATAGCCATGTTTGTATCTGTAATAAACAATGAAAAGAAATAAACAAATGCATCTTTTCATAATTTTATTATTCAAACAAGCGTACTGACTAGAAATAAAAAAATATACAAAAAGAATGCTATAATAAAAACAACAGTGCATTAAGATAAAATGCAATATTTAAGCAAATACTGAAAAATGGCAACCTGAGATCAAGTTATAATGAATTGATTTAATTTTTATTTAAATCTTCATTCTTTTCTAATTTAATACTACGCAAATAATAGGCATAGCAGCAATGTTAACAAAAAACTTTCTAAGTGGTCCCCAAAAACTTAATATTCACAGGCTGGAAGTTTAATTTCATCTCATGACAAAAAATCTCACAAAAGTTTATTTTGATAAATTTTATCACGTCATTAACTGCATGGGGATAGCTAATAAAGTGTAGTAAATTATTACGAAAATATAAAAATTATTTTTATTTAAATGCCTTAATAATTTATGCAAAAAACATTAATTAGGAATGATTAAATACAGCTGCATCAACTCGTTTCATTATATTTCTTTAGTTATAGGAAAACATGCTTCGAGTATACTTTTCTATTATATCTCATCTTCGCATTATTATCTGTCATAATCCATTGATACTTAAAGAAAAATATTACATTTCTACCTCTATTAGCTTAAAAGAGATTAGAAAATAATTTTTCACATTTGTAATAAAAAAATTTACAACAATTTTATCAAATTATTAATAATAATAATTATAAATACAACATAAAATTTTATTTTTTTCTTTAATTTAGATATATTGATTGAAATTTTAAAATTTATTTGCACCACTTTTTATTTATTCTTTCTTCTTCAACAACTCGCTGACTCTCGTTGAGTGTTGCAGTAGGTTTACCATCAACCATGATAACTTGGCAGGGATCATGGCGAATTAAAAACTGCTCTAAAGTTTCCCAGCCACCGCCGACACGAACCATAACATGTCTTTCTTTGAGCAACTAAAACGAAGGCAATTTGTTTGGTTACGGTTTGTTAGTGGATAAATAGGAATGAACTAGTAATCAGGCATGCAATTAGAAGTTTAAGTCTAAAACTACATTTGTTTTGCGTGCAATAATTCATTTTTTCTCAAACATAAAACACACCCGAACAAAAACTGTGCGACCAGCTATGTAATATCGGCCTTCGGATACTCGACGAATAGGAAGAACAGTTAACCCACAAGATTTCGTCACTTGAATAACCTAAAACAAAAGCAAGTTTTAACTAGGTAATTTATAGTCGAATTTTAGCATATTGGGAAAAAAAGTGCATTGATTACCGATAATCGATGATCTACTGTACTAAATTTCATTTACCTTCTTATCTAATTCACTCAAACGAGTTTTACTTGCTGATAATGGAATACCCACAGCAAAGTCACCATGGGCTCCCGGCGAAGATGTGCGAGATGAAATTTCAAGTTGCCCAGAATCATGTTCAGCATCAATCTCGTTTTCCAGTTTTATCAGCCCCGGTGGCTCCATTCCTTGCCGCGATGCAACCCGGCCCAGTTCCAGTAGACATAAGACCACAGTACGTGGTTGTGAATGAAGAACTACATATGAATATCACAATTATTTCGGTTATTGAATTAAAACTCATCAAACACATCAAACTAAATTCATATAAATTTTCAAATGTGAATTGAAAATGAGAAATATTAAATTATTATTTGCCTAAGCCATCCGATTCAAACAAAACAGCTTCACGAACTCCATATTTCCGACACCATTTTAAAAAATTGTCCACGTTATCGCGGGCGTAAAATGTTTCTGATTTTGCATTTTCCCAGCATTTAAAATTAAATGGCGGCACAATCTAATTTTTAAGAAATTTAAAAAAAATTAATAATTGGAATAAAGAAATAATATTTAATGTTTTAGATTTATATACTTCTGAAATTGATCCTCTTCTACTCCTTTCTTCAGTTTTTCTTTGAATAATTTGAGCCAATTTACACACAATTACGCCATTATCTAAGACGTGTAAAAAATTATCTGGTGTGATGAAATCAACAACTGAAATGATTTAAAAATTAAAATTAAAATTTATTTCAACCATGTTTTCATAGTATTATTTCATTAATAATTTATAATTTTATAATTAATAATTATAATTATAATTTATAATTTATAATATTTTTAAATTTATAATTTTTGTTTACATTTAAACAAATTTCATAAATTTTTCCTCTTACAAAAATATAATAAAACCGTTTTTAAAAAATAATAATAAAAACCTAATGTTTTATTCAGCCAATCAGCCAAATCTTCTTTTAATGGAATTAAATGTTTTTCTTGCAATTCCAACATTCGCCTTTTTATATCACCCTCGAAATCACCACTGCAGGTCATCTTAACATTTTATTCTTTTCAATCCTAAAATCAAAAAATAAAAACAAAAATTTCACTCAACTTGATAGTGAAGTAAAAACCGAAAAATTCAAAGATAGAAATTCAAATTAATACCAAACCAGGTAACTAAACATTCAATTATCAAATTTATAACGCGTAAAATTTCAATTTTTATTTAAAATTCTTTCAAATTTAAAAAATTTATAGAATCTAGGTCATTGTCCCAAGGTCCCTCTGTTTAAAATTTGAAAACCTTTGTATTCCAGCTAAAAAATTTGAAATTTGAAATTTTTATCTTTGTAAACAATACGTACGCACCGCAGTTTGCTATAAATATTATTCACAACCGCATTCAATCTTAATGATTCCACTCAAACTGATTTTACCGGCATGATAAAAGCAAGAAGATGAATTTTCATGCATAGACAGTCATCGGTAGCAGCAAGGTTTTTACCAGCTCTAGATTTTGCTTCGTACGCCATCTCACGTGAAATTTTCAAATCAATTCGAAAGTATTACGAGTTTCTGAGACAGAATATTTCTTTATTAATTACAATAATTATAATTAGCGTATCTGGTAATTATCAGATACATACAAATTCAAATTAATTTAATATAACAAATAATTCTAAACGTGCGTGCTCATAGTTCACATCACCCAGGAAAAAAAATAGGGTCTCAATATGGCCGCTCTTAGAACATTAACTAAATCAATAGCGTTAAAAAAATTCCTAATAACTCGTGTTCCAGTTGTTTCAACAACCAGACTCTGTAAGTATTTAGCGGATACGTCAATTCACTATTTAATGCAATTTAGAAGAGTAGACATAATTTTAAAGTTAGTAAATAAAATTCAAATTTCGCATTTTTAATTTGTATTTCATAATAGATTGGAACAAGGATTGGAAACCAGGTCCGTATCCAAAAACACCCGAGGAAAGGGCAGCAGCAGCAAAGAAATATGGATTATTACCAGAAGATTATGAACCGTATCCAGATGACGGTTTAGGTTTCGGAGATTATCCTAAACTGCCTATTATTTCTGCGGATAGTAGAGACCAGTTTGGTGATTGGGATTTTCCTACACAAAAGCGAAACTTTGAAGAAGTTGTAAGAAACATTAAATATTTTAAATTTCATTTTACATCTAATAAATAAATTCTATTTTAATAGACAGAAGAAATAATTTATTTTATCTTATAACAGATTCATGCTGATGCCGATTCCCATGGCCATGATCGATTTGATTTGAATGAGAGATACAATCCTTCAGAGTAAATATAACTAAAATTTGCTTAGCTAAGAAAGAGCGATTGATTGTTCAAAAAAATTTGAGAATTTATTAAATCCGTAAATTATTTTACAATTTTACAAATTATTTTAGAAAGATGGAATACCTTATTTTTTTCCTGATAATGACTGTTTGGTTTGGCTTATCCCTTCTTGGTGAAAAATATAGATACACGCAGCCAGTGGTAAATTATTAAATTTAATTTATTACGTATATAGACACTTAATATATTGTCTTGTTTATATTCCAGATGCCTAAACAAATGCCCCAAGAAGGTGTAGTGCATTACACCTTTGAGCCAGGTGATAGAATTGACATACCAGAAGAGGAGCAACAAAGAGCAGCAGTGTGCTTTTAAAAATTAGACTCTTTTTTCTGTTATTATTTTTGTTGTTTAATTGAAAATAGTTTCGAATAATAATATATAGAAAAGAAATATAAGTTATTGTTTGATGAATCGATTCGGAAAATAAAAACAATTAAAAATATATAAAAAAAATGTCAAATTTTAATTTCGTTTCTTTTTTAAAGTGTACCAGTTTAAATAAAACATAAAAAATGAACTCTGCATAACGATACTTATTAGAGAAAATTTGTAAATTAAATTAAACCACTTTTTTAAGCTTCAGCTTTTACTGAAGGCGAAACACCATTGCCTGTATCATATGCAGTATTTGTTTCAGATCCTGATACACATTTCCATAGGCCATAAGTTTTTCCAACGGTTGTTTGCCACAACCTGAGAGTACCGTCTTCACTTCCGCTAGCATATAATTCGCCGTCGGGTGAGAAACGAACGCAATGAACTGGGCCAAAGTGTCCTTTGAAGGATTCTAAACAAGAAAAAAGTTTTAAATTTATTTTAAAACTGATTAAAATTTCGAAATAAAAAAACATGCGCAAGTATTCAAAAAATTTAGTTTTGAGCACTTGAAATCAAATTCAAATTTTAAAAAAAGCCGTTATTGTATTCTATTCGTTTAATTTGTGTTTTTAAAGGGTTTTAATGGGTTTTAATAGTTTGAAAACAAACTACGCTTGATATTTAAGCAATTAAAATGTCCGCCATTATTATAAACAAATAGAATCCATCTATTTTCAGTGCTACGATTTCTTTTGTTTTCATTTTTACAATTTCCGAATCTTTAAAATACTGAATTTAAATTCCACTAACTTTATCTTGCATTAAACTGCGCTAAATTTTCTAATTTAACCATTTTCTTAATGTTTACCTAATTCAGTTCCATTTGCATAGTCGAACTTGTACATCTTGAAGTCCTCTCCACCGCACACAAACACTGTATGTTCTGGATGTATGGAAGCTGAATTGACTTGCGTTGGAATGGTGAATGTTTTCACTTGCTCCATTCTAAAACAAAAAAAAAATTAAAAAAATACAATTTTTAAATTTAATTTAGTTGTAATTATCGAATAATTAAAACAGTAACAGATATAACTTCTTACGTGTCTGTTTTGTAAAAGCTAACCACATGACCGTGGGCAACCACTAAAAGTTGGCCATTCGCCGAAACTTCTAGACTACTAGGATTAGCTGGAAAATCTAGTCTTCTAATTTCTAGCCGATTATTACGATCCCATAACCTGCAAAGAAATATTTAAAATAAAAAAAATCACCATTTGACACTTTTTAATTATTTAATTACCGAACAGTTTTATCATCAGCTGCACTAACTACTTGATTAGTGCTGTGTAAGAAAACAGCTCGCCTTATAGTCGATGTATGCCCTATAAAACTCCCAGCATCTAAAAAGAAATATTTATTAATCAAAATACAAAAAAAAAAACAAAAAAAAAATTTTCAAAAATTTATGAACCTGATAAGGGTTGATTTAAATCGAATATCTTCAACACCTTTTCGTTACTTCCAGTTAGTAAATAATTTCCATCTAATGAAAAGTCAACACTTTTCACTATATGTTTATGAGCAAACGTATACAGCTCTTCTCCTGATATTGCATCCCAAACCTAAAATAAAAAAACAACTATAATTTACATTTTTTCATCACGGCTGTGTAATATTAAATATTAACCTTCGCAGTAAAATCGGCGGCTGCAGTGGCAGCTTTAGTGGCATCCGTGTTTAATGCAACACCCCAAACTGCCCCTTTATGGCCTGAGAATGTGCCGATCCAATCACCGGTATCACCTTGGCGTAACATGGGTTTGCCATCTATAAAATAAAAGAATTCAAAAATTAATAATGTTAAATAAAATATGTTAATTTTTAACAAAATTATTTATAGTATTTATACGATTTTACTATGGCTTGTATGAATTTTACATGTTCCTAAGTCACGCCGTTTGCGTAGTAGGCTTAACATGTGTCAGGATAGCGTATGATTTTAGTCCGTTTACGATGCAAATAGTTTGAGTACTTACCCTTACATGCAGATATCAGGAAATAGCCATATGGAGTTATTTTACTAAACGCTAAGTCGACAACTGGTCGTGTATGCCCGCTACATGTAAGAGGTGTCTGGCGCAGGGCCGCCATGTTAGCTAAGTGTGCTTGTTTGAATTGAATTGGAGGGAGCAGAGACCTCACTCGACACGTGCGTGCAACTTTTGATTATTATTATGACGTAATTTATTTTCTTTTTTTCCGGTAGCTTTATTAGCGAGGTAAATTATACTTGTAATGCTCGTTGATTATGACATCAAGTTAGATTGAGTCTTATTTTAATTGAGTCATTTTGTTGAGTTTTATTTAATTTTATATGATATTATGTACTTATCTAAAATTTGAAATTTTTTATTTTAAAAATTAAAATTAAAATTTTACCATTCTAAAAATAAATTTTTATGTTTCATTCCAAAAAATTTATTCCACTAATAGATCAGATTCCAGTTCTTTTTCAATTCTTTTACGTCATCTACCTCCTTCTCGGTTTCAGACACTGACGTCAAACGGAGGGTCAAACAAACCAAGGCTTGTGATTGGACAATTCGACCACACCCATCTAAATCGAATTACCTGATTGGCTCTAAATTCTACATATTTATCCCATCCCTCTATCTCCATCTTACACACGTCGTTTCCATCTTTCACGGTAAGTTCAAGTAAATTATATTGATATAAAATTTTTCTTTAAAATTTAGTAACATTTTGAACTTTATTTCAAAAGTAAATTTTGTTAAAATTAAGCGGTTATACATTTAAAAATTTCATCGCACCTATCCCACTATCGCACTATAAGCTACTCGTGAGTGTCATTCGAGGAAAAATTTTCCGATGAACCGGGTTAATTTTTTTTATTTTACTTATCTCCGGTTTTATAAGATAATTAACATTGTATAACATATTTGATGAGATTTATTACCATATTGATGCCTACCAGGTAATCTGATTACTGAATGGGATATTTAACATGGAGTTTATTTATATTTCTAATCAAAATTTTATCATTGTAAAATCAGGTGTTGATAAAACCAGAAATCACTGTAAAATAGAGCAATAGAAGTACAATTAAAAAGAAAACCTGTTCTTTTCTATTGATCTATTAAAATAAAACCTCGTTCGATCGATCTAATCACTCAATTTCGTGCGTCGATTACCCTACTCATAGGATTTTTTTCATTTTCGTTTTCATGATCTTAAATTTTGGCAGTTTGACAAAAATAGGTCCACTTGCGTTAAAGAACCCTAAAATAACCCAAACCACACCACTTTAGCATTTCACAAAATCACAATGTTGTGACGCGTGCGACATTACATCATCTAATTTGATTTATTATTGGAATTTATTTTTCTTCAAATAAACCAGGTTTTATGACATGTCACTTATTCCAAGTGACATCTTATAAAACCTGGTTTATTCTATCCATGTAAAAATAAATGTAAAAAACTGAAAGATTTATTTTTAAATTAAAAAAAATGGATGGAAACATTCTTTTTTTTGATGGTAGAATTTAGTCTAAGAAGCTTCAACTAAATAATAATACTTGTTTTTCTAATTGATTTTATAGAGTCTAATATGAATCCTACGACAGTTGAACCGAGCTTAATTTCCAAATTGCTAAGTGCTGGAACTGCAGCATGTATCGCTGATGCATTTACATTTCCTCTAGACACAGCAAAAGTTCGCTTACAGGTAAAGATTCGATTAAGTTTAAAGTAGAAGTGAAGATCAGAAACGAGTTTTAAACTGTAAACATAGAATTAATTTTAAAAAAATTATAATAATATTTGAAACCTTGCTAAATGGGTTAGTTGGTCAAAGTCAAGTCATGCTGGATTGGCCAGTTTGTCAGGTATAAAACTGAAGGTGAAAACTGAAATAAAAAGAAATAAAAAGTCATCCATTAATTTTTTAAATTTTTAATTTTTTTTTTTTATTTTTATATAAAAAAAAATAAGTTACTGTTCCATATTTTCAGATCCAAGGTGAAGGTTCTATATCGAGAAGTGGTGCCACAACATTAAAATATCGCGGTTTATTTGATACGATAATAACCATGAGTAAACAAGAAGGACCGTTAAGTTTATACAATGGTTTAAACGCCGGTTTACAACGACAAATGTGCTTTGCTTCCATCCGTATTGGATTATACGATAGCACTAAAAGTTTTTATATTGGTTTATTAAATGGTAAGTTTATTGAGATTTAAAAATAAGAGAGTTTGTAAAATTTTAAAGAGGCGCCATTTGCAATTCATAATAAAATTACTGAAGAAATCGTTCTGTGAATAGAACATTAGCTAACAACAAACTTTATACTGTTAAATTTGAATTTCTACGATTCTTAATCTAATAAGATATGTTTTAATAGTAAATCCCATAAATTCAATAGTTTGTAGGTCATAGTGCAGCTAAAAATTAAAATTTAGCTCATAGTACAGTCTCAAAGAAATGTCAAGTACATAGTACAGTTTCAAAACAAGTGTCTGGTACGAAGTGACACTTGATTGAATTTTAGGTTAAAGTACAATTTCACAACTGATCACCACACTGTACTAAGATCTAAATTCTTAAAACTAAAAATAGAATTAAATTTTGAAAATATAAAACAATTGTTAAAAAAATTAAAAAATAATTAATTTTTTTAAATTCTTATATAATTATTTTATTTATTTATCTAGCGGATGCTGGCACAGCTTCAAATATCGCTGTACGAATTTTAGCAGGAATTACAACCGGTTGCACTGCCGTAGCTTGTGCTCAACCTACTGACGTAGTCAAAGTGCGTATGCAAGCTCAAAATCGTACCATTGCTGGTCCAAAAAGGTATACAAGTACATTTAATGCATATCAGACTATTGTCAATGAAGAAGGTGTTAAGGGATTATGGAAAGGTAAGGATAAAATTTTTTTTTTTTTTAATGATTATTTTAACGATTTTCTTTACGATTTAAAATTGTAGGTATCCTTCCCAACATGGCAAGAAATTCAATTGTAAATGTAGCGGAAATTGTATGTTATGATGTAATCAAAGAGACTATAATCGGTTACAAGTTGATGGATGATAATATCTCCTGTCATTTCGTCTCTGCTGTTGCTGCCGGATTTTGTACTACAGTTATGGCGTCACCAGTTGACGTCATGAAAACACGGTTTATGAACTCGCGTCAGGGACAATATAAAGGAGCTATTGATTGTACTATTAAGATATATCGTGAAGGAGGCGTATCGGCTTTTTATAAAGGGTATATATTACAAATATTAAATATTTTATTTTTATTGTTCAATTATTTGATTTCTTTTAAGATATATAATTTTTTATATTTTTTTTTAGATTTGTGCCAAATTTTTATCGATTTGTATCATGGAATATATGCATGTGGATAACATATGAGCAACTTAAACGATTGATGACTCACTTGAGACAAAACGATAGCTGATATGAGCTAGATGCTATTGATCATTTGGGGATGAATTAATAAATTAATTTTTGGTGCATTTTTATTAATTAAAAGAAAAACTAAATAAATATATATATATAGCTATAATATACAAGCAATTTGTGCAAGTATTAATTTGAATTTTCGAGATTTATTAATGTTGTATATACTGTTTTATGTAAGAAATAAACATGATTTAAATAATACATTACAAGTAATAAAAATAAAAATTTCTATGAGATGTAGATATGTACTTAAAAGAAAAAAAATTATTTTTGTAAGTTGTCTAATAATTGTAAAAATAAAGAGCTGAAAATGTACTAGAGAATTACTACAAATTTATTTGATATGTTTATTCAGTGACTGAATTTCAGTCTAAAAGAGAGTGCTTTCCGGTATGCAATTGATTTATTGATCCAAGGACATTATCGATCTGCTTCGCATAATAGGCTTAGCAAACAGAAAAGAGATGTTAACTTGCAAGAAAAATATTCCTGCATAATTTATTTTTTGTATTTTTATATATTTAATGTTTAAAAATTAATTTAAAAAAATTATAACAACAAATTAGGCACCGGAGGGATTCGAACTCTCGATCTCCTGTTTACTAGACAGGCGCTTTAACCAACTAAGCCACGGCGCCACGAAAATAAAAGAATGTATAAACAGAAGACGATGGTGGGTAGAAAGTAAAAAAAAATTAAACGGATTTAGAATTTTATTTGTAACTAGAAATAAACTCGAAAGAATTTGATGAATTGATAGAAATTGTGACATCAAGGAGACTCGATGTATTGACCTTGAACATTTCTATATACATTACTGTGTGTACATGTTTGCTTCGTGTATGTTTGAGAATGTCTTCCTAGAAATCTCATAAATTAAATTCATTTGTAGCTCACACTTTTATTTTCTTTTTATTATATTTTTTTTCTATTATAGTTAATCATTAATTATTGATGTTTGTGGTACTTTGTTGTTAGCAACAGGATCGAATTACACTTGACTTTTATTAAGAATTATGATGATTCTTACTTGTACATTTTCCATAAGTAGAAAAAAGCAAGCATATAAATTGTTTATGAATACTGATTTAATGAATATAGTTTGCCCGTCCTCAAAACAAGGTGTTTCCCCCAGAGGCAGTTATTAAAACTAGCCTGTAAATAACCAAGTTATAGTTGCAGCTATAAGTTCGTTAAAATTTGCTTAACATTCTACTTGTCGTACGACGTGAGTTCCATAAATTGCATTGTAGTTTTTATTGTTTATTTTGGGTTACTTTTAGTTCATTTTTGTTTTTTATAGATGAGGAGTGCTAGAAACAAATTGAAAATTGTGCATAGAAATAAAAAATTAGTGAAAATTTAAAATATCTAAAATAAATATTATAAACAAAATATTTTTAAAAAAGAAAAAAAATACCACACTAGGCACCGGAGGGATTCGAACTCTCGATCTCCTGTTTACTAGACAGGCGCTTTAACCAACTAAGCCACGGCGCCACACAATAACGAGGGCGTTAAATAAGACAAAATAGAATCATCAACATTTGATACAAATATAATTTAAGATTTTTTAAAAATATAAAATTTATTATATCAACTACAAAACATCGGAGAAAATCAAACTCTCAAACTCTCAATCTCCCGTTTACTAGAGATGTGATTTAGCCAACTAAACCAGAACACCGAATAATATAGCAGCATTTACATTCAAATTTAAATTTTACATCATTTGTTTGTAAAAACCAATAATGAATAAATAACACTGAATAAAGACCAACAAATTTAAAGCGAAAATCAGTACAGAAACTTCTGCTCAACGAAATATAAAAACAATTTTCACAACCTATAACGCCGTCTCTCGGTAGTAATATTAACTTAAAAAAACATGCACCATTTTGATCAGTTGCAAATTTAAAAAATAAAAATAATAATAATGTAACTATTGTTTATTGTCCAATATTCAAGTGAAAGAAAATACAAACCTAAATTTTATTATGTTAATAACAAAATTCCATTTAGCATTAAAAATATATTTTATAAAATGCATTAAAAAGTGTCTGCAGTCACCTTTATCTTATAAAACCAATACACGTCATCTAGCTCCTTCAGTGTATTAAGCTAGTTGAAAACGCTGAATATTAGGAGTAAGATCAAGGAAACGTAATTGTTCTAACTCATGATCTGGTTGCCATCTGGTTCTATGATAACAATTACACCCGTGACATGTCATATATCGACGTAAAAATTGCAGAAATCTATGCACGCATCCTTGTCTATTCGGAGTTGGGGCTGCTATTACTACAATAAAAAATATATTAATTTATTTATATTACATCATCATTAGTTTTTTTTTTATTTTTTTTTTTACTAAATCCAGAACTAGTCCTTCTTCTTTGAATATCATTAATGCCCGATTCTGTTTTAGGTTTTTCTACGCCATAATAGTTTTCCATCTGCTCTAACTGTCTCTGTAAATGAGTAACAATAGACTTTAAATCATTACACAAAGTCTCTTCAATAGAAGCCTCGAGTTGAAGTGCTTGCAACGCTCTTGTTGGTGCAAATTGTAACTAAAATATTAAACCAAATAACGATATACTTTTTTTACATTGAAATAAGTGAGAAATAAAAATATACTTCTCTCAATTTGCGTTCTATTGCGTTCAACTCTTGCTTTGCGATAGCTAGAGATTCCAGTTGACACTTAATGATTGATTTCATGTAAGACAACTGGCGAATTATGTAAACATAATGGCGAAATTCGTAATCGGCATCAACAATTTGTTTTAGTACAATTATATTCTTGTGCATAGCTTCTAACTATTAAAAATCATTAAATAAAATATAATCTTCATTTGAAATTAAAACAAAAACCAGCGATTTATGTTTCCAGATCAGTTATAAACTCCTACGTCAGAATAAACAAGGAATAAATCCGTCCAAATTAAATTTGGGTTAATAACTAAGTGAAACAGAAATTGCTCGATTTTTTGCTACTAATAACTAATAACTGGACCTTTTTGCGTTCGATTTTTGATTCAATAACCATCTGAATCAATCGTTGATTTACATTAAAAATATTTACTCCAGTATCATCTAATGAAATAAACCAAAGATGTTTTTGAAAATAATAAAAATAATAATAAAAATGATTATATTTTTAAAGATCGTACAATTTAATCCTATACTGTGTAATTCAATCTTCCAATCTACTGGTGGCGCTTGCCGAACCGTAGTAAATTGTGTATGTCGACCCCTATGAGCTAAAAATTAAAGGGATTTTCCAATTATTAATAAAATTATAACGATATCAATATTTTAATCATTTACTTACCTATCATCTTTTTTATTTTTTTCAAATTTTAATAGAAATTCCAATTATAAATCGTCTTCTTAAACGTTTTCAGATATTTCTATCTTTTCATTTTTACTTCCCTCCATGCTGAACCCATTTGGTTTTTATATTACTCAGTTTTTAAATGGATTTTTTTCAATCCAAAATGGTTTCAGCACGGAAGGCTTTATCTAAACCGTTTCAAAACTGGAACTTATCATCTCTATGGGATATTGCGATTTTAATCGCTTCAAAAGACTAGTTAAAACTCAATCAGCTTAAGCCTATGAACTCAAGTAAATCATATTTGAGTTTTTAACAATACGGAAAAGCAACAAATAAATCTAAGCGTATTTATTGCACAATTGTATACATATTTTGTGTTAATTTGTCCTAATTAAATGGCTAAGTGTGATTTTATATTAATTTGCAAAAGAAGTTTTGAAAATTTTGCTGCTATTTAATAAAAATATAATAAAAGAATTAAAAATTGAGAATGAGTTTAGTAGCTTTCATTTGAGCTTCACTTATATCACAGGAAATAACTGTTTAACTCTTAAGTTAACCTCAACTGAATCATCTCATTGAAGAAACCCGTGACGTCATTTGTTTTGAATGAAATTCTGGAAAAATAAAAGCATAATTTCTGTCTTGATGACATTTAGTGAGCGTGAACACTCGATAGCTTTTATTAAAATAATTTATAATATTCTTGTGTGAACCGTATTTTGTAAAATAAATGTCAAAAACATGGCGAGGTAATCCTAACCTTGAACTTTAAAGACTTAATTCAATTGAGATTTATTAATTAATTCAACATTAGCTCACTTTGTCACTCTCACTCCAAAATGCATTCACTACTAGCTGCACTATTTTTCATCTTTATATTTATAAAAAATGGTAATTATAAATTAAATAAAAATAACTGTAAGTAAATATTTTATGTATTTAATAGGATTTGCGCTAAGATGTTATGAATGCAGTAACCTTAGAAATGATAACGGTTGTCAAGAAGAGGTTAAAATATGTGAAACGACGGAAGTAAATCCATTTTGCATAAAAGCTGAAACAAACCTGAATAATAAAAGTAAAATATTTAAAAAAAAATAAAAATAACTGTTTATAATCTTTTTAACTATTTATTTATTATTTATTTTAGAAATTTTAATAAAAACATGTGGCGGTTTTTTGACAAAAAAAGCTCAAGACATATGTGAGACATCATCGACAGAAATATTTAAGGGAATGAAAATGAATAGAATGTGTGGATGTACATCGGACTTATGCAACAAAGCAAATGTAGAGTTCACTACAAAACCATTGATATTTTCTCTGATATTTGTATCTGTTATAATACAGCTCATTTAATAATATTGAAACAATATCAAATATTGTTTTAGTCATTAGTGTAATTTTAAAAAATAAAATAAATTTCTTTTAAATTATCACATATGATATAGTTGTGACCTAATTTATTCAACTTGAGAAAATTATATATTTTAATTACAGTACACATAAAATAAATAAATAATAAATACAAGAGTAATATTTTTAAATTTTAATCAAATATTATTAGCATAATTATGACGAAATAGTGTTACGTTATTAAATATCATTTATAGCATTAACAGCTTTGCACTGTTATTCAAAATAATTCGCATTACAATTTACATATTGGCATGATCAGAGTTTTCTTTTTTGGACTTTTCGTTAAGTTGGTTAGTTGTTGCTTGAACTCGACTTCGCTTTGATCTTCAATTATCTCCAGTTTCACCTTACACTAGCATTATGTGTCAAGTTAAATTGAACAGTTTTCTTCTATCAGCTGGAATCTTGCTATTCGTACTTTGTATTGACGCAGGTAATTATAAAGTAAAAATTTTTAAAATCTACGAGAATAATTTTATTTTTATTAACAGCATTTTCACTTGATTGCTATGAATGCAATTCGAAAAAGCACAATTCATCGTGCAATGAGTTAAAAATTTGTTCTGCGAATGGACTAAACCCCGCTTGTATGAAAAGTGAAGCAACAATCGACGGAATTGGTGAGTTAATTAATAATTGATAGTTGACAAGTAAAACAATTTAATTGTTTACTTTGGTGATTTTTAGATTACATTGTACGAGACTGTATGAGCGTATCGGAAGGTGACAATAAAGATAGATGCGAAGTACATACAATTGACGAAACGCGAACGGTTATTTGCTCCTGTTATACTAATCTCTGTAACGATGCGAAGAAGAGCAGTGGCAACTTTCCTTCATATTTTTTAATATTTCTAATTTCTTTGGTACAATTAATTTAAAATTGTTTTGATAGTTAAAATTCTGTAATTTATGCTCTATTTAAGTTTAAATTTTGATGGTTACTAGTTAAATTTGTAAATTTCTTTATAGTTCAACTAAAATTTGGTTTAATGTTTACAAGCTGAAATTCATAAAACTTAAGCATGTTTTATTTAATAAACATCTATTCAACATAATTCTATAAATATAAATTATTTAATGACTGAGTGAGGGCGATGCACTTAATTAATCAAATTAATACTGTCTCAAACTTGAGTTCATATAATTGACATAGGATTCAGCTACTACATCTGGGGGAGATTATAAAATTTATAACTTATGCTTCATAATAAAATGAAGAAAACTTGATACTCAACATAGAGGCTAACTTCATTAATAATAGTTGAATAATTTTTGAAAATTGACATTTATTTAAGTCACTTAAGATGAAGCTACTTGTTGGTCTGGCTGGTGTTTTGCTCTTAATATCTTTTAAAAATGGTAAATAATTTACTTCAATTTTATTTTCTATTTTTTATGTTTAATTACAATATACAAATTCAACTTTTAAAGGACTTGCTCTTCAGTGTTATGAATGCGACACGAACACTAATCCAACGATGTGTACAAATCATCTGACTAAAGACTGTTTTCCCGGAGAAATTTGCGTGAAATCTGATAGAATTCTAAATAGAGAGAGTAAGTTAATTTGTTTATATCTGTATTTATTTTGCTAATATATTCATAACACTGACAGGAATCATAAAGAAAGGATGTATCCAGTCTCTTAAGCATGAAAACAAATGTGAAGTAAAAGAAGATTCAGAAGATTTGAAAGAAACGTTATGTTTATGCAGTACTGATCTTTGTAACAGTGCAAATGTTAAAACAATGAGCAAGTTAGTTGCAACTTCTTTAATATTAATGGCTATTTTGATGAATTTTGTTTAAATATAATTAAATTTGTTATAAGAATATTCCACATTTTGTTTTAAGTATTAAAGATTATTATTATTTCAGCTTAAAAAGTTTTTATTTAGAAACTGTTGTGATTATTTCATGTTGACATCAGAAAAAATTTCCAAAGTTAAATATAAGAAGTTAAATTTGAACTTTAATTGTTTTTAGAGGTTTCTAGGCACTTAAAAAAATGAATTCAATCACGTGACCCAGAGAAGCAGACAGATGAGATTTGGCAACAGATACAAAAGTTAAAGATATCTTGACACATCATCTTATTACCAATCTTTAATTAGCAACAACTTTAAGATAATTAGATACCTTTTGTGATTTAACAATTTTTCAATTAACATATTATTTGCTAATCTTTAAATAGAAATTGTAATGCATTTACTTGCAATTTTTCATCCATTTTGATGCAAGCAGTGACATCTGGAAGAAAATTGTAGAATTAAACAGAAATCGTAAAAGGCAAAATCTAACATTTGGGTTAGCCAACTTTTGTCTAAAATTAGTCGTTCTACAAAACCCTTCTACCTAGGAGTTTAGTTTGGTTTGAACTTTGAAGAAATGAATTTAGTGTTAATAGGAATATTCTTTTTGGCAGTGCTTAAAGATGGTAAATAGCAAATTAAGATTTAGCAAATTATGAATTTGATGTGTTTACATGTTTTATCAATTCATTAAAATTAATCAGGGTTTTCATTGAAATGCTACACATGTGATACTCCTAATAATTGTCTGAAACAAAATCTTCAAGCTGTTAAGTGTAGCGAAGATCAAGTTTGTATTAAAACTGATAAACGTGTTTCTGGAGATAGTAAGTAGTGGCAATTTGCGTAATCAAATTCTATATCAAACTATTTGTGTAACTGTTTATTTCTTTATATTTTAGAAATAGTTAAAAAGGGATGTTATTCCGTACCGGAAGATAAACGTAAAGAGGCCTGCCAAGTAATGAAAAATGGTAAAGGGCAGGAAGAAATTGTATGTTTGTGCTTCAGCAAAGATTTATGTAACTATGCTGATGTTAATGTAAATATGGAAAAAGTAACTTTGATTTCAATGTTTTTGGCTACTTTTGCACAATTTATTTAAAGATGATATTTGTCACTATAAAAAAAACATTAGCCATGTTTAATGTCTAAAAACCCAAATTGAACAGTTAAACGATCCAAAATGGCTGCCATTTATCCGCTAAAAACAAAATTAAAAACAAAAAGAGGCTCATAAACAGCCACCATTGACATTTTATAAAAAACGGTTTATCTTGTTTTTGATGTCATTTCCTATTGAGAAAAACCGTTTCGGTTTTTAGGCATTGAACACAGCTATTGTTGAGTTCAATAATTGATTGTAATGAGATATGTTGTTTAAGCTGAATTGCAATTTTAAATATTTTATGCAAATTAAAGCATTATTTATCGCTTGCTGAAGTAAAGCTATTTCATGCGTATGTCACGTTATTTTTTTGAAGCGCTTGGAAAAATCACAAATTTCAGCTTACAATGAAAACACGAAAACAATTTGTCCGTGATGAAAACAATCAAACATTTAAGACTGGAATTTATTGTAAACTCAATTAGCTATCAAAATGTAAGTACATTTACGCACATTTTAAATTTATGTTTGAAGCTTGTATTTCATATTATAAATGTCACAGTATTAACCGTACCTCACAGATAAATTAAATAAAATTAACATGCAAAATTCAGGACTTACCCGCGTTACCAGTGCAGTAAGTGCTTCTACAGGATAGAGCAAAATCAAAAATTATGACGCTTTTAACAGAGTACATTGATGGCATATACTGAGTTATAAAAAAATCTCCTTTACCCAATGCGTATTTTTATGTGCTTGGGAGTGCAAAGTGATAAATTAATTAGTAATTTTCTCTTATTTCCTATTATTTTCAAAAGCAAAACCGTTAAAAGTGTTTGGATAAAATATTCTCAGAAAGCTATGTCAATTTATAAGCAAGTATACTTTGTTTGAATAAGAAAATAAAATTATAT